>OX103977.1:1471609-1533647 GCA_944470395.2 Schistosoma turkestanicum
ATTGCTCACGAAGCTAGTCGTCACTAGTGATCACAGGTAATTTGCATTATGGGGTTGTTGTGAAGATTGTTAAGTTACACACATTTTTGAAAGCATGAACTGCTGAGGAGTCCCATACCAGGACGAAACGGCCGTCTCTCAGTGCTTCCAGGTTTCTTCTAATGGTCGTCTAACATTGATCGGTTCATGGTTTGAAAAAAAATGTGTAACTTAACAATCTTCACAACAACCCCGTCATGCAAATTCTTAGTTTTCCAAACTTCTATCTAACTTGTATTGAAGTAAAACGCATATCTCGCCACAATATTCAATAGGGACTCTCCTAACCACCGGTACTTGTTAGCCTTGTTGTGTTCAATTGTAATTAAGATGAGAAATTTTCGAAATTTTACTTCAAGCTACTTCTAATTGTATTTCATTGGTTTGACAACATGTAAAGATATTTAAAGCTTTATTTATAGTGTTCTTGTTGTTGAACAAATCTGTTTTAAATAAAACTAGCCGATTAATTGTTGTTGGCGTTGGTTATTTGACTGAAAATTTGACTTTTATTATGCTGTTCTAAATGTGTATATTATCTAAACATATAACTGATTAAGTCCCTATCTGGTCACCTCACTCACTCTTCTTTCTACCCTGCCATTATAATATTCATCATGACATACATATGTAAAACAAGTAGTAGATAGATAGATAAATAGGCATAAATAGTTAGGTAGACACATCATAAAAATCTATATGAGAAAATGGCATCATAACATTAAATACCATGATGTGATGTGATGTGATCGATGTACACACACACACATACGATCAGGAATTTTTTTTTCTGGTTTCGCGTTACATACATGTGTGTGTGTTTGTGTGTCTGTGTACGGTACAGTACGGTACGGTATAATCATAGTTTAACTTCGTATTGACAATTGAAGAGAAGAAGTTAATTTATTTATTGGCTTTTATGGAAGACAACAAATAAAGGTACCGAAGAAGAGGAGAATATTTTTTGTTTGACAAAGGAGACACACAGAGATCCATAAGTCCTTAAATTCAGTATATTTTATTATGACAACTAACAAAATTATCGACATTTAGAAGAGTTTATTTAGAAGGATTTAGATTTTCAGGCATTATTTTCTAATGTATACATGAATATTTGACGAAAAAGAAAAAAAACACAACTGAAGTATGTTATTTAAGTCTAGTGTAAACTTTACAATTTATTTTTATAAGTTTTAATCCGAAGGAGAATGTATTTGACACTAGCTAAACGATAGTAGTAGTAGTAGGTGGTTTTTACTATAGTCGAAAGCATTTTTTTTAGACAAGAATATAATCAATGAGGTTGAAAGAGAATATACACTATCACAGATGAAAAGCTCTTTAAATCAGTATGTTTTTAATGAGATGATCAAATTGTCATTTGAAGATTAGCTGTAAAGAAATAAAGTAGTTGATTTGTGACTTTGTGATTGATTCCCCCTTGTGTTTTATTATAGAATGAAGGGGGAGAAGCTACATTGATCTCATATTATATTAGAACAAAGATTGAAGGAACGGTAGTTCTCAGAAGTAGCTTATCGTATGTCGTTATTATTATTTGCATTACGGGGTTGTGAAGATTGTTAAGTTACACATCTTTGAAACCATGAATGGATCAACCGTGAATTTGATCAAGTTAGACATTAACACCGTTAGATACCGGCTCAGTGGTCTAACGGTTAGGGCGTTCGCGCACAGTGCTGAAGGTCCTAGGTTCGAATCCTGAGGGGTGCAGGAGTCGTGGATGCGCACTGCTGAGGAGTCCCAAACCAGGATGGAACGACGGTCCAGGGCTTCCATGTTTCTAATGGTGGTCTAACATTGATCGATTCATGGTTTCAAAAATGTTGTTACAATTATTATAAACTTACACTAGATTGTCATGCGCATGAACTTCATTTATCATAAGCTTTTGAATGGCTCATTAACTACTGTTGTGTGATAGACTGTTCTTAATCTATTGTCAGTTAGTGATTTACAGTCTCCTCCATTTTCACATACGCTTTTGTTAGTTTTTGATGTGATGCGGTATGATCTGCTTGTTTAAAAACTATTGTAACGGAGTCAAAATCACTATGTATGATGTTGCTAACTCGTTCTGTTTTCTTTCTATTTCAGGGCGATCAAACACAAACGCTTTGGAAGCTGAAGAACAAGCCCTGAGTGCTCTAAACCTACAGGATGACTCATAAGACATTGATACACTACCCACCCTATTCCTGTAAAAACCCCGCATATTTGATTTTCAAATAAACGAGTGCCGTGACAACAACTTCGTGTTCTCTCTTGGTGTGAGGTGTTGAACTAACCTTGTGTGTTGTGATTTTACATCCTCTCTGCCCTTCAGTAACTGCTGATTACTTGTGTTACAATTGGTGATGGAGGTGTCTACAGGAAAATTCAAAGCAAACTCAGATGAACCCCTCGTGCTGCCAACCAGGGCTGACTTTTGAACTCAAGATCAGGGGATAGAGAGAGAGAGAGGAGCTAACGATTTATGGATTGTTAGGAACTTAGTTGTCTACCAAAGGTTAATAGTACTAGTTGGACGTGTGATTGGTCGAATTTGAGATACTAAGCTATAAACTAAATAATTTGAGCGAAATAGACCAAATCAGAATCATGATTGTGATTGGTGTTCTCGGGCAACGGTCAGAAGACAATAGATCAAACAATTGACATCTACATTATTTGGTTATCAGCCTCTGTTAAAATGGATTGATGTAAGCCATTCATTCTGGATCATTAAATAATTATCTTCAAACTATCCTCGATGCAGTCAGTCAGTCAGTTGCAATGTAGAACTTCGTAAGTATGTACATAAGTTCATGTTGCCATACCACATTAGCACAAAGACGCAAATCAAATCCCATAGTGATAAAGATAGTAGAGGTATTAATGGTAATGAAGAAGACTAGGGTTCGAAGAAATTATTCAAGAAGTATAATTCAGTGAGATAAGGTTAGAAAGACAAAGGTAGAGGTGCTGACGAATCCAGAAGATTAGGATTTGAGAGAGCACAACAAATGGATGCACTTGCGCCATTGCAAACGATTTTGAACCATGTCGTTCAAGGTCTCTAACCATTGGTGACTATCGTCTCACGGAACCCAACCAGGTAGTCTACATCTACCAACATGACTCAGTCCACTTGTCAGTGGCTCCATGGATTTGTGCCATGTTTTGGTTTGGCCGCCCCTAACTTTCTTCCAACCTACTCCTACACCACAAAACATAGCTCGTCGAGGCAGTCGGTGGTTAGCCATACGTAACACATGTCCTCGATGCAATTATGAATAGGTAGGAATTATGCATAGCGTATTGTTTGATTTGAATATTGTTTCATCAAGTGCGTAGATCAGAATCAGATGCTGAGAAATAATACTTACTCATTAACAAAACTAATTATGTAGTGTCAAAATCACATTCAACTAGTGCAGAGCATCATAAAGGCAAAAAATAGTCCCGTAAACCGAGTTGTTCATATTTAACACGGGATGTTGAAGTCAACGTTGTGAATCACTACCTTCATTGCACCTAACATAGTAACCGTAATCGTGCGTATACAAAAGTTCAAAACGTTGCCTATTGATTGGGCATGTGGCCCAATTGTAATTACATATACCAAAATATAACTCGTCTTCTAAACTACAATGTTATTTAATATAAAACGAGAGACGTGAAGGATAAGAGTATAAGTTTCACGGCTTGAATTGTGATAGCATTGCACATTGATGTAATAAACAATACACGTGGTGATTATTAACGGGCTAACTATCATTTTATGCATTGTTACCTCTCTTCTACACATATGCATGATATGATTATCCTAGCTCTTGTGAAACTAGGGTCTCAGTGACTGTGATTATACTAGCGTACATAACATCTACATGACTCTATAGTTTTGGGTTAAAGTGACAGTAAAGCTATTTATTTCCTACAGGCTCGTGTAATCTGCATAAAATCTATGGGGGCACAGCTGTAACAACTGTGTGACATGTAATACCTTTTAAACACATCTGTCGTAAGGCTACAAAACAATACTGCTACGTTGTTGCTTATATATATTCTCCACTGACCTATTTGGCTTTATTATTGATCAGACACGGTATTGGCTCTTTAACACTCTGTAAATAAGTTGGACTTCCAGCTAAATACCTCACTATCAGCTCGTGATGCTATATGTGCTCCTGCGCTGCAACGGCACTACAATGTTATTCTATCTGTGTTGATGCTAGAGTATGTGTGCGTAGGTTGGCAAAACAGGACAATCAAAACAACACAAGTGGACACAGGAAAACATTAAGGAGGTGCGTATTATCTCAACAAACAATAGACCTAACACGTGAACTTTGAGTGCGTGCGGAAGAAATCCATGAGCCACTGACAAGTGGACTGAGTCATGTTGGTAGATGTAGACTACCTGGTTTGGTTCCGTGAGACGATAGTCACCAATGGTTAGAGGACCTTGAACGACATGGTTTCAAAATCGTTTGCAATGGCGCAAGTGCATCCATTTGTTTGTGCTCTCTCAAGTCCTAATCTTCTGGATTCGTCAGCACCTCTACCTTTGTCTTTCTAACCTTATCTCACTGAATTATACTTCCTCTGAATAATTTCTTCGAACCCTAGTCTTCTTCATTACCATTAATACCTCTACTATCTTTATCACTATGGATTTGATTTGCGTCTTTGTGCTAATGTTGGTATGGCAACATGAACTTATGTACATACTTACGAAGTTCTACATTGCAACTGACTGACTGACTGCATCGAGATAGTTTGAAGATAATTATTTAATGATCCCAGAATGATGGCTTACATCAATCCATTTTAACAGAGGCTGATAACCAAAATAATGTAGATGTCAATTGTTTGATCTATTGTCTTCTGACCGTTGCCCGAGAACACCAATCACAATCATGATTCTGAATTTGGTCTATTTCCGCTCAAATTATTTAGTTTATAGCTTAGTATCTCAAATTCGACCAATCACACGTCCAACTAGTACTATTAACCTTTGGTAGACAACTAAGTTCCTAACAATCATAAATCGTAGCTACTCTCTCTCTCTCTATCCCTGATCTTGAGTTCAAAAGTCAGCCCTGGTTGGCAGCACGAGGGGTTTCATCTGAGTTTGCTTTGAATTTTCCTGTAGACACCTCCATCCCAATTTTAACACAAGTAATCAGCAGTTACTGAAGGGCAGAGAGAGTGTACAAATCACAACACACAAGGTTAGTTCAACACCTCACACCAAGAGAGAACACGAAGTTGTTGTCACGGCACTCTTTCATTTGAAAATCAAATACGCGGGGTTTTTTACAGGAATAGGGTGGGTAGTGTATCAATGTCTTATGAGTCATCCTGTAGGTTTAGAGCACTCAGGGCTTGTTCTTCAGCTTCCAAAGCGTTTGTGTTGTTTGATCGCCCTGAAATAGAAAGAAAACACAGAACGAGTTAGCAACATCATACATAGTGATTTTGACTCCCGTTACAATAGTTTTTAACAAGCAGATCATACCGCATCACATCAAAAACTAACAAAAGCGTATGTGAAAATGGAGGAGAACTGTAAATCACTAACTGACAATACGATTTAAGAACAGTCTATCACACAACAGTAGTTAATGGAGCCATTCAGAAGACTTAATGATAAATGAAGTTCATGCGCATGACAATCTAGTGTAAGTTTATAATAATTGTAACAACATTTTTGAAACCATGAATCGATCAATGTTAGACCACCATTAGATACATGGAAGCCCTGGACGTCGTTCCATCCTGGTTTGGGACTCCTCAGCAGTGCGCATCCACGACTCCTGCACCCCTCAGGATTCGAACCTAGGACCTTCAGCACTGTGCGCGAACGCCTAACCGTTAGACCACTGAGCCGGTATCTAACGTGTTAGTGTCTAACTTGATCAAATTCACGGTTGATCCATTCATGGTTTCAAAGATGTGTAACTTAACAATCTTCACAACCCCGTTATGCAAATAATAATAACGACATACGATAAGCTACTTCTGATAGCTACCGTTCCTTCAATCTTTGTTCTAATATAATATGAGATCAATGTAGCTTCTCCCCCTTCATTCTATAATAAAACACAAGGCGGGAATCAATCACAAAGTCACAAACCAACTTTACAGCTAATCTTCAAATGACAATTTAATAATCTCAATAAAAACATACTGATTTAAGAGTCTTTCATCTGTGATAGTGTATATTCTCTTTCAAGCTCATTGATTATATTCTTGTCTAAAAAAAATGCTTTCGACTATAGTAAAAACCACCTAGTACTACTACTATCGTTTAGCTAGTGTCAAATACATTCTCCTTCGGATTAAAACTTATAAAAATAAATTGTAAAGTTTACACTAGACTTAAATAACATACTTCAGTTGTGTTTTTTTTCTTGTTCGTCAAATATTCATGTATACATTAGAAAATAACGCCTGAAAATCTAAATCCTCCTAAATAAACTCTTCTAAATGTCGATAATTTTGTTAGTTGTCATAATAAAATATACTGAATTTAGGGACTTATGGATCTCTGTGTGTCTCCTTTGTCAAACAAAAAATATTCTCCTCCTCTTCGGTACCTTTATTTGTTGTCTTGCATAAAAGCCAATAAATAAATTAACTTCTTCTCTTCAATTGTCGATACGAAGTTAAGCTATGATTATACCGTACCGTACTGTACCGTATCGTACATAGACACACAGACACACACATGTATGTAACGCGAAACCAGAAAAAAAATTCCTGATCATATGTGTGTGTGTGTACATCGATCACATCACATCACATCATGGTATTTAATGTTATGATGCCATTTCTCATATAGATTTTTATGATGTGTCTACCTAACTGTTTATGTCTATCTATCTATCTATCTATCTACCTATTACTTGTTTTACATATATATGTCATGATGAATATTATAATGGCAGGGTAGAAAGAAGAGTGAGTGAGGTGACCAGATAGGGACTTAATCAGTTATATGTTTAGATAATATACACATTTAGAACAGCCATAATAAAAGTCAAATTTTCAGTCAAATAACAGCAGCAACAATTAATCGGCTAGTTTTATTTAAAACAGATTTGTTCAACAACAATAACACTATAAATAAAGCTTTAAATATCTTTACATGTTGTCAAACCAATGAAATACAATTAGAAATTAACTTTGAACTAAAATTTCAAACATTTCTCATCTTAATTACAATGGAACACAACAAGGCTAACAAGTACCGGTGATTAGGAGAGTCCCTATTGAATATTGTGGCGAGATATGCGTTTTACTTCAATACAAGTTAGATAGAAGTTTGGAAAACTAAGAATTTGCATTACGGGGTTGTTGTGAAGATTGTTAAGTTACACATTTTTTTTTCAAACCATGAACCGATCAATGTTAGACCACCATTAGAAGAAACCTGGAAGAAGTACTGAGAGACGGCCGTTTCGTCCTGGTATGGGACTCCTCAGCAGTTCATGGTTTCAAAAATGTGTAACTTAACAATCTTCACAACAACCCCGTAATGCAAATTACCTGTGCTCACTAGTGACGACTAGCTTCGTGAGCAATCTTCTCCGAGTTCTAGTGGGAAGTTGTGTGACCAGTGAAGTTCAACCTGTTCGGGTGTAGACAGTGTAACTACCGAAGACTGTGTATGAGGTTGTGCAACTCCGTGAATTTGATCAAGTTAGACATTAACACCGTTAGATACCGGCTCAGTGGTCCGATGGTTAGGCGTTCGCGCACAATACCGAAGGTCCTGGGTTCGAGTCCTGCGGGGTGCATGACCCGTGGATGCGCACTACCACTGATGAGTCCCATACCAGGACGAAACGGCCGTCTCTCAGTGCTTCCATGTTTCTAATGATGGTCTAACATTGATCGGTTCATGGTTTCGAAAATGTGAAACTAAGAATTCTCAATACTTATTTTGTAATATCATTCAGTTTCTTAGAGGTATCTGTTCAATTGTTTCCAATTGGAAATTCCAAATCCCCATAGACTGGAGGCTATTTGTCTATATTAAAAACTGCAAGTGTTTTGATAATTACATAATATTTATAAGGCAGTTTTATGAAGATTTTGTAGATTTTGAAAGCCAATTACATCAAATAGAAAACGAAGAAATATTGAACAGTTCTAACTCAATAATAGTGTGCCTGTCAAGAGACTTGAAGGTATCTGTGTGATCAAAAAACAGAATGAGACACCTACACAATTCTCACTGGTACTCAATCACTCTCGGCTATTCTCAGACTGTAATGAGAGTCATCTTTAAGTTATAATAAACTGAATCCTACTTCTTAAATCCTTTTTACTTAGTAATGTTTAGCTGAAATCCTTTGTCATTTTTTTATGATAAAGACTGTCAAAAAACTTAACTTCATAAAAAGTCAAGAGAAACTAAACAACTCTTTATATATGAACATCTATGACCTCTTCAGGTGTCCAACTCACTGGTCCACTTCAGTTGTTTTACGAATGAGGTTTACTTTACTTACGCCTGTTACCCCCAATGGAGCATACGCCGCCCACCAGTTTTATCCAACCTACTCTGTCTGTCCTGGGATTCCCTCTCCAGTTCTGTACAATGTTTGTTCATTCATCTCATATCTTTCTATATTTCTTGGCGTAATGTGTTCCTTGGCCTTCCTCTTTTCCTTTAGCCTTGAGGGTTCCATGTGAGGGCTTGTCTCGTGACGCAGTTAGGTGCTTTCCGCAATGTGTGTCCTATCCACTTCCACCGCTTCTCACTGATTTCCTCCTCCACTGGAATCTGGTTTGTTCTCTCCCACAGTAAGTTGTTGCTGATGGTGTCTGGCTAACGAATCCGAAGTATTTTGCATAGACAACTGTTAATAAACACTTGTATCTTCTGGATGATGCCTTTCGTAGTTCTCCATGTTTCCGCTCCATACAGTAGAACTGTCTTGACATTTGTATTGAAAATACTGATTTTGATTTTGGTTGAAAGTTGTTTGTAGTTGCAGATATTTTTCAACTGTAGAAATGCAACCCGTGCTTTGTCAATCCGTGCCCTCACATCTGCATCGGATCCACCTTTCTCGTCGATGATGCTGCCCAGATATGTAAAGATGTTAACGTCCTCCAAGTCATCTCCATCAAGAGTGATTTGGTTGGTGTTTTAGGAATGAGACGATCATTATTTGTGTCATTAAATAATTGTTGCACTGTATGGAGTTTGAATTGAAATTCAAAACATATACTATCATATTCCATATCTCTGGCCTAAATTTTAAGTACTCACTGCAAAGTCTGAAAGTTCTTGGTTCAACCTATAATGTAGTTTCACTATAGAAGAGTTCATACCGAAACGATGTTATCTCAACTGAGATTTATTCACTTAATGAACATTATCTACACAAATATAAAAATTAATCGTTTAATTAAAACCTCTCAGTACTATCAGTTCATCTATATACTTGCAAAAAAGAATAAATAAGCTTTAAGCTAGTAAAATACTATATCTTTGGGTCAGATGACTTGACTTGAAATATATATTAAAAGTGGATCAATCCATGGTATTTCTTATTTTTGACAAAATAATAGTAATAGTTGATCTTATTTTTATGAAACAATGCAGTAGATAAGCATTTGTTTATATTTCTTGTTTGCTTTTTTGAAAATTAAAATTAAGCTTTAGTTTATTATGTAGGTGTTGAGGATGTTAGATCCCTAGAACTCGCTTGATATAAATATCTTTATTTTGGATTTATTTCATGGACCGATCAGTTGACCTTGAGATCACTCTTCCCCCACCAGGAAAATCCTCGGCTGTGATTGGTTACTGTGTCATTTTAGTATGCTATTTTTGTGACTGTCCTAAGGACGTCTCTGTAGAGTATAAATAAACGTAATTTGAGTGCTTGGATTCATTGTGTGTGCTGGCTGGGTGTTTGTAGAGTACAATTTCTACCCTATATCAATACTTTTTGCTGATACCTTATTGGTCAAGTGATCACAGTAGCCTACATGGACACTGGTTCATTATTTTGTTCTCGTTTATCGACTAAGATGAACTCGTAATAGTTTAAAAGCATACCTAGAGATGAGCGTAACAGTCTGGATATCAACAAGTACATTAACAATATACTTGAATCGATTCAGATCAGAAATTTGAACAACTCTGTAATTTTGACTATCCACTTGAAAAGTCTTCAGTTTCACTTAAAAGTTTGAATTACTAACTTTACTGATAATATTTCCAAGACCACGTATATATATATTCTAGTATCAGAGAAACCACAAAAGAAGAATTTCACAGATAAGTATTATCTAATTTCTCTATCTTTGTCTAGACTGTCTATCACCTAATGAAGTATCTTAGTTTATTTATTCTAAAGCCGATTTTGTTTGTCTAACTATCTATTGTGTCAGTGTAGTAATATGGTAAATCTCAAAGAACATTATACTACTTTAAAGTCAGGTTTGAGCCGATTGTATAAACAGTGGATATATATATTGATATTGATATATTAAACCAATCAGAAGTAACCTAATGAGAAGGCAGTTAGAAGACCAAAAATGTCCTAAAGGATGAATACATATTATTGGTTAAAAAGTAGTTAATTTTCTATAGAAAGGGATATGTATATATATACACGAGCATTTGTTCACATAGTTCTGTAGTCAAATGAACCTTTTCCTTCTACTCTACACCTTCTCACTCAAGCGGCCAATTTTTGAAGGTTAGAACTTATCGCTTCCTCAGATCTCGGTACCGTACATCATATAGGTTATCAACTTGATTAGGTATAGCCAGTCAGTCAATCAGTCAGTCATAAACAATGTTGGACTTAACAAAATTATGTTCCAGTCCGTGTTAACACATATCACATCAGTTCACTGATTAGTATGATTATCCCGTATATCAATTTGTAAACTGTGAATACTTTTAGGCATTTGATATTTCTATTGTATAGAAAGAATTATTTTGTCAACATTCAAGTTTGCAAAATACATGTATTATAGCTTGGATAGAGAGAGTTGATTTACAAAAAATATTCTGTCTTTCTGTCTCAACTCTTTCTGATTTGACCTTGAACTTTTAAATGATCAAATTATGAAAATTAACAATTTAAAGAGTTATGAATGCAGTATGTACTAACCTACAAGTTTCATATCATTTGGACATTTTAATCTGCATTACGGGGTTGTGAACAATGTTAAGTTACACATTTTTGAAACCATGAATCGATCAATGTTAGACAACCATTAGAAACCTGGAAGAAGCACTGGACGGCCGTTTCGTCCTGGTATGGGACTCGTCAGTGGTAGTGAGCATCCACGACTCATGCACCCCGCAAGATTCGAACCCAGGACCTTCAGTATTGTGCGCGAACGCCTAACCATCGGACCACTGAGCTGGTATCTAACGGTGTTAATGTCTAACTTGATCAAATTCACAGAGTTGTGCAACCTCATACACAGTCTTCGGTAGTTACACTGTCTACACCCAAACAGGTTGAACTTCACTGGTCACACAACTTCCCACTAGAACTCGGAGAAGATTCCTCACGAAGCTAGTCGTCACTAGTGATCACAGGTAATTTGCATTATGGGGTTGTTGTGAAGATTGTTAAGTTACACATTTTTTTTTCAAACCATGAACCGATCAATGTTAGACCACCATTTTAATCATCACCTAATGTTCTTCATTCGAAAAATTAGTGGTTATAACAGCCTAATCAATTTATTGTTATTGTTAACAGTAGTTCAAAGTCTAAAAATCATTAATGTTACCAGTTATTAAGATCAGTAAAAGTAAAGTAACACCCCTTATCATTTTGTTTAATTGGTTTTGAGATGATGGAGAAAATTTGTAGCTCAGGTGAATGATTGTGGTGGTGTTTCGTTCTCTGAGCTGGATGTTTTGGTTGTGAAGCTTTCATTGTTGTTCTCCTGAACAACATCACTAACACAAACTTCAGATAGAAGTGAAGCATTCGGATTTCTCCACGTTTGACTTGTAGCTTGTTTTGCTAACCTCCTCTATCTTGATTGGTTGTTGTTTGATCTGTTTCTTGATCAAAAAGGGGTTTAACACGCGTTCACAGCAGTTACCGAACAGCGGATCAGATCTAAAATTGCCACACACACAGAGTTAGCTCAACACTGCACATCAAGAAAGAGAACACGAAGTCGTCGACAAGGCAATCTTTATTTTCAAAAATTCAATACGCAGGGTTTCTACGGAAATAGAGTGGGCAATGTAACAAGGTCTTATGAGTCCTCCTGTAAGCTTCAGAGCATTCAGGGCTTGTTCTTCTGCTTCTAAAGCGTTTGTGTTTGATCGCCCTGAAATAGAAAGAAAAAAGGACGGGTTAGCAACATCATACATAGTGATTTCGATTCCGTTACAGGGGATACAATCAAAACAAATGTGCAAACAACAACAAACAGGTTTGAGGTCAACAACAATCAATCAAGATCAAGGTTAGCAGAACAAGCTACAGGTCAAAACGTGGAGAAATTCCAATACTTCACTTCTATCTGAAGTTTTCGATGATGATGTTGTTCGCAAGAACAATGAAAGCTCCAAAACGAGAACGAAATACCACCACAGTTGAATTAGTTCTAGAGAAGATATTCCTGGAAAGGTAGCTTTCCTCATGGAATAACTTCATTTCACGATTTATCGAAAATATACAACTCCATGTTGATTTTTTAAGTGATTTGAAATGATAATACTAGAATGCATAAAGAATCTATTTTGATAAGTATAGTGTAGTGAAGGAGAACACAGGTGAGGGCAATCGAATTGTATTTAACGAAAATTACAGAGTTACTCAGTAAAATAGGAAAACCATATCGTAAGCCGTTAATTTGCAAATCTTCAATCGTTCATCAATCCATTGTCTGACATTTCACTCACTATTCATGCATTTCATACAAATTCCATTGTGTTCCCACTCTTCCTTTCTTGATCTTCCCCCCATCTTCTGCTGCCAGACATTACGTTTTTAGTCGCGTCATATACTACTTAAAAGTAGCTCACACCACAATAGTACAACAGTATAAACTACCCAATATGAATCAATGTAAAAAATCATATGGATTCGTGAAATATTTACGACAAACAACCAATAATTCAACTTCCCATCACAGAAATAATAAACTATAATTTCAGTAAACATGTTTAAAACACACTATTCACACTAGTTAATTGAATAAAATTAGCAATCTCATCTACATATTTAAGAACAATGAAGATTATGTTAATGGTATTGTGGTGCGCGCTACTTATAAGTAGTATATGACGCGACTGTAAACGTAATGTCTGGCAGCATAATATGGGGGAAGATCAAGAAAGGAAGAGTTAGAAGAACACAATGGAATTTGTATGAAACGCATGAGTAGTGACAATGGATTGATGTTCTGCAGCGGGAACAGTCCAGTTCGATATGATGAACTGATATGTTGCAAATGAACGATTTACGATATGTTTTTCCTATTTTACTGAGTAACTCTGTAATTTTCGTTAAATACAATTCGGTTGCACTCACCTGTGTTCTCCTTCACTACATTTGGTGTCGCTGCCTACGCAAAGGATGAAGATTCCATGGCCGAAGGAGTTTGAGGATGGAGATGTGCGGAGCTTCCTGAAGGAGTTTGAGGCCGTGGCGGAGCTGGTGGGGGTGAAGGAACCGAAGGCGAAGTTGGTGGTGCTGGGGACGCTGCTGAGAGGAAGGGCGAAGGCGGTATACGACAGCTTGAACGGTGCCGCCTGGAAGACGGCGTGGGAGACGGTCACCGGGCGGCTGATGACGGAGTTCGACGGCCCAGTGGACAGGGAGGAGGCGCCACAGAGGTTCCGGTTGGCGAGGCTTTCCGTGGAGCTCACGATGTTGCTGCGACGTACACTGCCGAGTATGGATGGGGAGTCGGGGGTACAGTTGTTGGCGTCACAATTTATTGAGAGTGTGCCTGCCGCCGTGTCCCAGCAGCGGGAACTAGTAAACGCCACACGTTGGATAGATGCCGTATCCACCCCAGACCAGCGGGCAAGAACAATGACCGAAGTGGCAGTCCGGCATATTGTAGCGTGTCACGGAATACGGAAGGTGATATTAACTGACCAAGGTCCCTGTTTTAAAAGTGACGACAGCTTGTTAAAAAGGGGAAAGAGCGTCGTGCGAGCTACTTATGAGTAGTATATGACGTGAGAGTAAACGTTATGTCTAGGAGCAGAAGATGGGGGAAGATCAAGAGAAAGGAAGAGTGGGAACACAATGGAATTTGTATGAAACGCATGAACAGTGAAATGTCAGACGATGGATTGATGTTTTGCAACAGGAACAGTCCAGTTCGATATGATGAAGTGATATTTTGCAAATGAACGATTTACGATACGGTTTTCCTATTTTACTACTGAGTAACTCTGTAATTTTCGTTAAATACAATCCGGTTGCCCTCACCTGTGTTCTCCTTCACTACATACTCAATAAGAACTGTGATATTTTTGATTACACTATATACATACAGTTAACTCTCTACTGTTTTCAGTAATATGGAAAGCCTTGCCCGTCTCATACGAATCGATTCACACACACACACACACACACACTATCTTGATCAATAATACTAATATAAATCAATCAATCGATCAATATTTAAATTCAGTGCAACAAGAATAAATCATATGATCTGAACTATTCCATTTGTTGTTCGATTGAAACTTTCAAAATTCAATAGAATAGAATAGAATAGATTAGATAAACAAACATGTGAATAAATGATCAATGCATAGTTTTAGTTGTTACAAGTACTGGAGGACAGTGAGTGAGTGAGTGATTGATTGAACAAAGTGAAAATAAGTTCGAAATTGAACTTTGATAGTAGTTAGTGATATTGACGGTTTGTCGAGTGATTTGTGTTGTGTACTGGTGAATTTATATTGATTTCAATGACAGTGATATTCGTTTTTTATGGTGTGTGTGTGTGTATACACAATACATATATTAGAATTATTGAATTGGTAATATCATGTAAACGTATACTTAAAAAAACTTATTGTACTATTGTAGCGAACGAGAACACAGGTGGGGCAACCGAATGGTATTTAACGAAAATTACAGAGTTACTCAGTAAAATAGGAAAACGATATCGTAAATCGTTCGTTTGCAAAATATCAGTTCATCATCATATCGAACTGGACTGTTCCTGATGCAAAACATCAATCCATTGTCACTATTCATGCGTTTCATACAAATTCCATTGTGTTCTTCTTAACTATTCCTTTCTTGATCTTTCCCCCCATCTTCTGCTGCCAGACATTACGTTGACACTCACGTCATATACTACTTATAAGTAGCTCACACCACACTATGGGTTAATACTTTTTAGATAATAATATGTACTAATCAATCAAGTGTGATTTTATTCATTTGTATTAGTTGTGTTGAATCTTTCCTTTCCATTGATGTTCACTCCAGGAATCGATCCCAGTACCGTTCACGTTTGCCACTCAGCAGCTACTGTGTCCAGACAGCCACTCTCTTGTACAGTAGAGTGAAGATTAATTAATTCATTTGTATAAGTTGTTTGGACTTTCCTATCGATGTTTAAGACTGCTATTGATCAGAAGTGAGATGCAGTTAGATCCAGTTGGTGAGTTTCAAAATGGGACGAAACGTGAATACCTAGATTCGATTGTTAGACACTATTCACTTATGTTAATAACCCGATTTTATTTTTGAGTCAGAGATTTTGAAAACAAGTGAACTAGTTCAAACTGATTAGATACTAATTGGATCAGAGTAAAAATGATATCAGCTGACTACAGTCAGTCAGTCAGTCAGATGCAAAGTAGAACTTTGTACTTACGTACATCAGTTCATGTTGTCATACCTTATCAGCACAGAGATATAATTGTCAATTCAAATCCAATAGTAGAAGAGGTAGTAAAGGTATTAGAAGTAATCGGAGAGGTTAGGATTACAAGATAGTATTCAAGAAGTATGACTCAGTGAGAAAAGTTTAGAAAGACAAAACTAGGGGTGTTGAAGAATCCAGAAGATTAGGATTTGAGAGAACATAAAGAATAAATGCACCGGCGTCATTGCGAACGATTTTGAGCCATGTCATTCAGGGTCTCTAACCATCAACTATTATCATTTCGCGGATCCCAACCAGGTAGGCGACAACTACAGACATGGCTCAGTCCACTTGTCAATGACTTCATGGATTTCTGCCATGTTTTGGTTTGGCCGCCCCTAGCTTTCTTCCAACCTTTTCCTACACTAAATACATAACTCGTCGAGGCAGTCGGTGGTTAGGCATACGCAACACATGTCCTAACAACCTCAACTGATAAGTTTCATTACTTCATCTATTGATCTGCCATTCTTACCTAGCACCCGTTTCCTAATAACAGTGTTGCTCACTCGGGTGTCCCAGGATATACGAGCAATGCTTCGAAGACACCTATGATCGTAAACCAGTTACCGACGAATATCTTCTACTCTCAGTGGCCATGTTTCACAGCTATAAAGTGCACAGTACACTCGTCCTTTAGTTCAACTGACTACAAGTGAATCATGCATTTAATAATTCACTGATTACAAAGATGGCAATCAGTAACGACATGTTAAATTCATAATTCATTAGTTCCAGTTTAGTCGTAATTGATTCTAAGTGTTTTTTTATACTATGATGGGTGGTGGTAGGTTATGATCATGTTTGCATGAGAATTCTCAATGTGAAAGAAGTGTCTATATGTAAGAAATATGTCATTAATGAATTCTAATCACCTAACAGTTAGTGAGTGAGTGAATGAGGAAATTAGTTAATATCTACTCATTCACTAGTTTGTCCATATTCGTACGATAATTTATTATTCTACTGTCAAAGGAGGAGAAAAGAGGAAGAAGACGTGTTTGACCTTCAGATAAGTAAGTTTCTGGTTGGGGTGGATAAATGGAACAGAATTGTTGAATGTATTTACAAGTTGAAAATAGACAGTTTTTAAAATTACTGAAGGGTAATGTATTGAAATGATTTATTAAAATGTACTTTTATTTAGTTGTTCTATTTAGTGGAACAGTAGTGAGACAAAGTGTAGAAAAAATGATGAAGAAAATACTAGGCTTTCACATTGTTATGAATTTAAATATTTTATAATTGTGAATGAATTTCAAGAGGACAGTTATCAGTTAATCAACTAATCAACAGCGATGTAGAACTTGGTACATGTACGTACATCAGTTCAAGTTGTCATACCACCACATTAGCACAGAGAGATGCAATTGTCACTTCAAATCTCATAGTAGTAGAGGTGTAGTGAAGGAGAACACAGGTGAGGGCAACCGAAAATTGTATTTAACGAAAATTACAGAGTTACTCAGTAAAATAGGAAAACTATATCGTAAATCGTTAATTTGCAAATCTTTAATCCAATTCATCAATCCATTGTCTGATATTTATTTCACTATTCATGCGTTTCATACAAATTCCATTGTGTTCTTCTAACTCTTCCTTTCTTGATCTTCCCCCATCTTCTGCTGCCAAACATTACGTTTTTATTCGCGTCATATACTACTTATAAGTAGCGCGCACCACAGAGGTAGTAAAATTATTTTCAGTAATCGGAGAGATTAGGGTTCGATGATATTATTCAATAAGTAGAATGTAGTGAAATAAACTTGAAAAGAAAAAGATAAAGGTGGTGAGGAACTCAGAAGATTAGGATTTGAGCGAACACAAAGAATGAATGCACCTGCGCTATTGTAAACGGTTTTCAGCCATGTCATTCAGGGTCTCTGACCATCCACTACTATCATCTTGTGAGCCGCGACCAGGGAGTCGACACTAACCAATATGACTCAGTCCACTTGTCAGTGACTTCATGTTTTGACTTGGCCACAGTTAAAAGTTTTCTTAAAGTTGAATTATGTGGCTAACATGTTTGATGCTTAGATTTGGTGAAAATCTGGTAAGCTGTAGTTATCGGTCGTAGACATATCGATAGGTTATGCTCACTGTTTTCTTATCCACTCTGCCACACTCAACATTGTTAGTCATTTCTCTGTTCATTTATTGGATTCGTGGTGTATTTTAAAGTTCTTTTTTTTCTTGAACATTCTTTTTGTGTCACAAATTTTACTGTATATATATATATATATATATATATATATATATATATATATATATATATATATATATATATATTCTATCCGATATGTCGAGCTGGCCCTGCTCTGGATATGTTTACAAAAGCTTGTCAACTGATAATCTTGAAACCATTGCGAGTTCACCTTACTCAGTAAACAGAGCGAAGCAACGATACAGTGACATGATAGGCTATTCTGATGCTATTGTCCTCTACCCTGCTAACTATAGCAAGAAGTCTTGATAAGGAGTAGAAGGTGTATTCTACAAGCTCACAGAAAATCAAAGGTCCATAAGTACACAAATCGAGTTTATTTATCCATGACAGTAACGTCCTTGGGAGAGCCACAAAAATAGCTTATTAAAATAATCCATCAACCAATGACAGTCAAGGATTTCAGAGTGGCAGATGTAAGCTGAAGGTCAACTGAGCAACTTATGCGCGAAAACATAAAATATCCAAAATTAGGACTTTTTCCAAGTGAGTTGAGTGGATCTAACGTCCTCAACACTATTTTCGGTGATTGTATCTTTTTTTAAATAATTGAAATGTTAATAACTGAATTTTACCTCTTAACTTCTATCCACACTTGCCTATTTTACTTTAAATTATTAGAAATACAAATGTGAAATAAAATCATTTGGTACTTGGTAAAAATCTAGTTTCAAACTGGACGAAGTAATACCTCCGATGGTAATGATTCCAATAAACTGAATCATGATTGTTTGAGTTATTATTGTTTTTCTGTTCAAAAAACTGCAAACTTTTGTAAGCTTTTCACAAATTGATTTTTTTCTTGTAGGATAGTTTAGTATATTATAGTCATTTTCATTTAACTCGGTTAGTGGCAATCAGAAGGAATTCTCATGGTAGTTGGTATTCATTTCACCAGTTCAGTAGAAATGCATCTGCCTACGACAGTCAGTGATGTAGGTTCTAATTTTATCAAAGGGAATCATCGATGTCATTAAGCGTACTGTTTACTGATAGTTATCGTCTTGCATGAAATTTGAGTCAGTTTGAGATTCCTATCAAATATATGGTGGACAAGACGTCAAATCGCTTAGACTGATCGACCTTGATGGTCATTCTAAGAACTATAAGGAAAATACAACATTGGCAATGTTAGGATATTCATCCAATATCATAAGAGAATTATTGGTCGAATCCTATTGGTCGATTTCTATTGGTCAAAATTGTGGTCGTTTTAACTGTCAAAGTCAAATACTTCAATGTTGTCTCTTATTGGTCATCCGGACTGTCAATGTCATTTCAAATGTTACTTCCTATTGGTCGTCTTAACTGTCAATGCCACACACTTCGATGCTGTTTCCTATTCGACCAAAATGTATAAATACGCATTATCTGTAACATTTAATGACCACGACCAAGACGTGCAGGCGTAACAGGCAACTAACTACATAGTAATAGATTCATGTGTATCTTTTTAACGTTAATTAGTTTCGTGAAGATTTTGTATAATGTACGAATGGTACCAATTTAGATTACATATCTAAATATACGTTAATGCCATCTTTCTTGATAAATGTTATTACAAGGTGTTTTTTGGAGCTTCTTTATTTTCATGTTTCACATCATATAAACTAACTTTGACTGGACAGGTACTAAAAATCAGGAAGAATTGAAGTGTTATTTTCTTTCAGTATGGAACTGCTCAGTAGTGAGCACCCACTGTAGTGAACGAGAACACAGGTGAGGGCAACCGGATTGTATTTATCGCAAATTACAGAGTTACTCAGTAAAATTGGAAAATCATATCGTAAATCGTTCATCTGCAAAATATCAGTTCATCATCATATCGAACTGAACTGTTCCTGTCGCAAAACATCAATCCATTGTCACCATTCATGTGTTTCATACAAATTCCATTGTGTTCTTCTAACTCTTCCTTTCTTGATCTTCTCCCATCTTCTGCTGCCAGACATTACGTTGACACTCACGTCATATACTACTTATAAGTAGCTCACACCACCCCAGAACCCAGCTTTATCTCAGTTAAATCAGTTAAAATCTAAAATTTTCCCTAGTAAACAGGTTCTAAACAATAGTTAGTTGGATTACAAATAGCTTCTTCATCTATTCTCATCTTTAAATTCGTCAAAATCGATAATTTACTGTTGTGACAATCAAGTCTTGTTCCAGTCGGACATTCATTTTTCAAATAATTCATTTGTACACCATGAGTATAGCTTGTTTTCAATTAGAGTTATGGAGATTAATGTTTTTACACATTTGAAATCATCAATCAATCATTGTAAGACTACCTCATTAGTGAGAAGACTTGACCAGTGGAGTCCAACCCTGTCGGGTGTAGTAGGCAGTAACTACCAAAGACAAATGGGTGAGGTGGCGCAAAATCTGTAGATCAATCAGAGTTAAACATTAACACCGTTGTATGCTGACCCAGTGGTCCGGATGTTTGGCGTTCGCGCACCATACCCGCAGGTCCTTGGTTCGAATCCTGCAAGATGCAGGAGTCGTGGATGCGCACTGCCACTGATGAGTCCCATACCAGGACGGAACTGTCATCCAGTGCTTCCAGGTTTCTAATGGTGTTGGTCTAACAGCGATCGACTGATTTCAAATATCTTGTTTTCTTGTATACCAAGAAAATAAAATCTTATAACGACTTAAATGATTTTATTTGAATTCTCTTGTCCTGCATGCCATTAAATATCTAATTTCTTTCTTTTTGAAATCAAATAAAACAAAAAAACGGTTGTATTTTCTTAATTTCTACCAATAAATAATACAGTCTACATTTCTCAGACTATTTCTCCATTTTCTTTTCGGTATGCAAATATGTTATTTTATCTGGTATGTGTGTGTGTGTGTGTTGTAATGTGAATGAGTGAATGGGTGGTCGTCTTATTAAGTAAATCAACTGTTGTCATATGATTGTATAGTTCCGTCCTCTTTCTTGTCCCTCCCACCGCCCCGCCCCGCCCCGCCACACACACACACACTACATGTTTGGGTGTGTGTGTGAGTGTGTGCACGCACATGCATACATATTTCTTCAATTAGTAGTGATAACATAATCATTTGAATTGTAATCACTGAATTAGTGTATCCTATTTTCATTTTTTCTTAAATCAACAAAAATTTTTAGTAAAAAAAATTCATGTTTTTTAATAACTGATAATGTATAAGATTTATGATTTTTAATATTTAGTTGAAAAAAGAGAGGCTCATTTGTTCAGAGGCAATGTTTAACAAACAACCTGCGAAGTTAAACTTCCTTTTATTTATCCTGTCAAATTTAAGTGTTCTGTTGTAGTTGTAAGCACAGACAGACAGACAGAAACAACGCAGAACTTCGTACGTACTGTCAGTTCAAATACAACAGTGATAGCAATAATAGGAGTATTAGCAGTAATGGAGAAGATTAGGGAGCGAAGATATGATTCGAAAAGTATAATTCAGTAAGATAAATTTAGAAGGAGAAAGGTAGAGATTATGAGGAATGCAGAAGGTTAGAATTTCCTAGAACACAAAGACTGGATGCACTTGCGCCATCGCAAACGATTCTGAGCCATGTCGTTCAAGGTCTCTAACCATCGGCGAATCTTGTCTCGCGGACGCCAACCAGGTAGCCTACATCTACCAACATGACTCAGTCCACTTGTGAGTGACTTCATGGTTTTGTGCGATGTTTTGGTTTGGAGTCACCGATGCTTAGAGACCTCGAATGACAAGGCTCAAAATCGTTTGCATTAGCGCAGATGCATCCACTCGTTGTGTTCTATGAAATTCTAATCTTCTGAATTCGTCATCACCTCTACCTTTCTCGTTCTAAACTTATCTCATTAAATTATACTTCTTGAATAATATCTTCTAACCCTAATCTTCTCCAATATCAGTAATACTTCTACTATTTCTACCATTATGGGAATCAAATTGACAATTGCATCTCTGTGCTAATGTGGTTGTATGGCAACTTGAACTTATGTACTTACGTATGAAGTTCTACGTTCTAACTGACTGACTGACTGGGCGAAATGAAATCTACTCGGTCTCCGTTATTCATTTTTGTGACAAAATCTCAGTGATTTTAAGTAGATATTTTTAGTTCGTATCATTCAGAAATTACTCATCAGTTTATAAGAAAAATATCATTCGTGTTAAAGTATTTATACTCATTCCTATTCGATACGTTTATAAAGGTGCATAATTGTTGGGGATGTTAGATCCCCAACACAACCCGCTTGATAAATGCCTTATTTTGGTTTTCACGTTTGCCAGCATTGGCTGATCACTTGACCTTGAAATTTCAATTCCCACCAGGAAAATCCATGGCTGTGTGATTGGCTGCTGTGTATTTTAGTGTGCTATTTTTATGACTCTCCCAAACACGTTTCTATGATGTATAAATAAACGAGAGTTGTGTGCTTGATTGTACTGTGATTGCTGGATGTTTGTAGAATATACTTTCTACGCTTACCAAGTATTCTGTTTTGCAGTTTGGGATCAAGGTAACCTACCTGGACGCTGGTAATTGTCTCGTTCGCGTTTATCGACTAAGGTGAACTCGTAATAGCCTAAAGCACACTAACTGACGAACCCAATAATAATGGCTTATAAACAATAAAAAGAACTGTAATTCTTAGTAGTGGTGTAGTTTTTTTATTAAACCTTTAGCTTACTTTTCCTTCTATTATAATTTTCTATTTTTTTTGAGGATTTACCTAGTTTACATTATAGATCACCTGACTAAGGACGAACTGATTAAGTACTGAAAACATCTATTTAGGTATGCATCATACGTTAATTATTCCGATTTGATATTTTGCATAGACCAATCAAATTCCATTGGATAAAAATAGTATGTTATTTTTTTGTTGTTGAAGGTCATCCTATCCTTACACAATCTATAATATTTTTGAGTGAGTCAGCGAATTTTGTACACACACACAGCTGTCAGTTGTTCTTTTTTGTTGTTGTTGTTTTTCAACGCCGTCAAGGGTTGAAAGTCCAAGTTGGATAAAACAACGACTATCAGAGTATGTGCCATGTTTGAGGCATTATTATTAGTAATAATAATAATAATAATAATAATAATAATAATACATGCTAATTACTGAGTAATTCATTATCCGAAAACAAAAGGGCATTTAATAAGTGTATGTACAAATGTGTATGAGTCATTATTATGTTTTGGGATTATCATAATGTTGTATGATGGGTATAGGAGAGAACAAGAAAAGAGATCATAATGTATTTCATGTTTGTGTAAAAAGTAGAGAGGGCAATAGAGCAATGGTTGTGTACACTTGTGTAAACACTTGTGAATAAACCTGGTATTATTTTCAGAAGAGAATATGAATGTATCTGACACTATAAGTGTGACAAATATTGTAACGACGTAATATGTACTGTCAAAATGTACTTATTTACTTACTTACTTATGCCTGTTACCCCCAATGGAGTATAGGCCGCTCACCAGTTTTCTCCAAACAACTCTGTCCTGGACTTCCCTTTCCAGTTGTGTCCAATGTTTGTTCATTCTTCTCATATCTTTCTCTATTTCTCGGCGTAAGGTGTTCCTTAGCATTCCTCTTTTCATTTTGCCTTGAGGGTTCCAAATGAGGCTTGTCTCGTGACGCAGTTCGGTGCTTTTCGCAATGTGTGTCCTATCCACTTCCACCACTTCTTCATGATTTCCTCCTCCACTGGAATCTGATTTGTTCTCTCCCAAGGTAGGTTGTTGCTGATGGTGTCTGGTCAACGAATACGAAGTATTTTGAGTAGACAACTGTTCATAAACACTTGTATCTTACGGATGATGGCTTTCGTAGTTCTCCAAGTTTCCGCTCCATACAGTAGAACTGTCTTGACAGTTGTATTGAAAATCCTTATTTTGGTTTTGGTTGAAAGTTGTTTGGAGTTCCAGATATTTTTCAACAATGAAAATGCACCCCTCGCTTTGCCGAACCGCTCCCTCACATCTACATCGGATCCACCTTCGTTGTCGATGATGCTGCCCAGATATGTAAAGGTGTTAACGTCCTCCAAGGCATCTGAATCAAGAGTGAGTGATTTGGTTGGTGCATGTTGTGTTGAATCGGAGAATTTCGCTTTTTGCTTTATGTATGTTGAGACCTACTGCTGCAGAGGCTGCTGCCGCTACACTGATGGTCTTCTCTTGCATTTGTTGTTGCGTGTGTGATAGAAGAGCCAGGTCATCTGCGAAGTCCAGATCATCCAGCTGCGTCCTAACTGTCCAGTTGATACCGTGCTTCCCTCCAGATGTCAACGTTTTCATAATCCAGTCGATGGGCAGGAGAAAGAGAAAGGGTGAGAGTGAGCAACCTTGCCTGACACTGGTC
Organism: Schistosoma turkestanicum; assembly: GCA_944470395.2. Taxonomy (NCBI): domain Eukaryota; kingdom Metazoa; phylum Platyhelminthes; class Trematoda; order Strigeidida; family Schistosomatidae; genus Schistosoma; species Schistosoma turkestanicum. The sequence goes on from OX103977.1 coordinate 1,496,153, forward strand.
TTCACCTCGAAAGAGTCTGTTAGCTGTCCTTCGTGTACGATTTTGCAGTTGAATCCATCATAAAAATTCCGTATGATGTTAACTATCTGCTCAGGCACACCGTAGTGTCGAAGAAGCCTCCACATTATTTTCCTATACACGCTATCGAATTCTTTCTCGTAGTCGATGTACTGCTGTCTAATATAAGTAACTGGTTTTCTTAGTATCAGGAAATTTAGTAATGAAGGTTGAACTTATCTGAATAATCAGAACTAGTTTACATATTTGGGACATTATTGAAAAGTTATGACCTAATTAAACTGGCTAACATCACTGATCAAAATTCAGAAGTTAGGAAATGTATGTACGATCAAGAATGTTAACATTAGACACCAAGTAATTTAGAAGTAAACTATGGACAGACAAACCAAGAGGTGGGAAGAGTTCAAGAAGACACTGACTGACTGTTGGATTGGGTCACACAAGTAGGTGCACACTTCTTGGTCTGGACTCATGGGATAATCGTAACCAAAGGTTAACGAAGTTGAGTGATATGATCCAAAAACCATTCTCGATGGTGTAGGTACATTCATTCTTTGTCACCCTTTAGATCCGGAGTTTCTGAATTATCTTGTAAATTTCTTCTTTACCACATCAATCTGTTGCCAGTAAAACTGTTGCTACCTCTACTGCTGTAGGATTTACCATGTCAATTTCATATGGCTCTACTATCTAGGTGCTATAACTTTAACCTATGTACATGTGTACCAAGTTTAGCGTTCGTTACACGCGATGAACTGTACCTTCTTTTAGTGTTCAACCTTTGAAATTTGGAGTTGTTCTTCTTGAAAACCTTTTTCGATGGAAATACTTTTTCAAATACACATCAGAAGATTAAACAATAGAAACCAAAATCATACTATAGAACTTTGTATAAATTTAAAGCTTTGTAATAAATATAAGGTTAAGAAAATCGACATTTTGAAAATCATTTTTTTTCAATAAATACCTAGGACGGCTGCTTGTTGATCCTTGTCAAGAAGATGTAACTGATATCCTGTGGTTACTAATACTTATTTAGTTAATTGAGATTCAATAAACAACGGTTAGAAGTTTGACCGTTAGTGAATTGTTTTCTAAATCTGTCAGTACATTGATATTTTCAACTTTTACGAGTTGGCAAGCTATTCAATGACCCCCAACTTATAAGGGATATTTTTTGAAACCATGAGTCAATCATTGTTAGACCACCGTTAAAAACCTGGAAGCACTGAATGACGGCCGCTTCGTCCTGGTATGGGACTCTTCAGCATTGCGCATCCACGACTCCTGCACCTCGCAGGATTCGAACCCAGGACCTTCGGTATTGTGCGCGAATGTCTAACCATCGGACCACTGAGCTGGTATATAACGGTGTTAATGTCTAAGTCGATCAATTCACGGAGTTCCGCAACCTCATACACAGTCTTCGGTAGTTACTGTCTACACCCGAACAGATTGAACTTCACTGTTCACGTCTTCCCACTAGAATTCGGAGAAGATTGCTCACGAAGCTAGTCGTCACTAGTGAGCACAGGTAATTTGCATGACGGGGTTGTTGTGAAGATTGTTAAGTTACACATTTTCGAAACTATGAATCGATCAATGTTAGACCACCATTAGCAACCTGGAAGCACTGGACGTCCGTTTCGTCCTGGTATGGGACTCCTCAGCAAATGTTTTGAGATATATTATTAGACATAAGTGAGGATAGAAGCCAGTAATGATCCAGCTGTAATATTCAATCATTTTCATTATCAAAGTCAGATGAACTTTCGTAAGTCGCTAGTTAAAGTGGAGTATGTAATTTTATTCATGTGTTTATTGATTTTCACACCATTTCCTCATTTTACAACATCATGATTTCATCTATGTGATGCATTCTTTGAATGACCTCTTGTATGGGAATTTTTATTTATGTTCGATGAACCACTTTCAATATTGAGTATATACAACCTTAGCCGTAACGAACCTTTGGACTTTAGTGCTTTTGTTATCGTACTGAACGGCTCACCTAACTCCGGTTAATAATTATTCAGTCCCGTGTAAAGCCCATTGCAACTACGTTCATTGGCCGCTGGCCAGTTGTCACAGATCAATATATATTTTACTATCGCTTTTAGTTTAGTAATTGAATTTCGGTCCTGCTAATCTGATCATAAAGTCACACTCCTCAATACTTAGAAAGTCAATGGAAATCGACTAATCGTTCAAAATACTTTACTGTCATCATTTTGATTTAGACAAATGATGAATTAACTCAGTAAATGGATTCGAACTTTGATTGTAAGTAAGTACAACAATATTAATTGTTGGGGATGTTAGATCCCCAATACAACTCGCTTGATAAATGCCTTATTATTTGGATTTCACGTTTGAGAGCATGGGCTGATCAGTTGACCTTAAGATTTCATTTTACACCAGGAAAATCCATGGCTGTGTGATTGGCTGCTGTGTATTTTAGTGTGCTATTTTTGTGACTGTCTCAAGGACGTTTCTACCATGTATAAATAAACAAGAGTTGTATGTTTGATTGTATTGTGTGATTGCTGGGTGTTTGTAGAATATACTTTCTACGCTTATCAAGTCTTCTGTTTTGCAGTTTGGGATCAAGGTCAGTCAGTCAGTCAGTTGCAACGTAGACCTTCGTACGTATGTACATAAGTTCATGTTCCCATACTACATGAGCACAAAGACGCAGATGGCAAATCAAATCCCATAGTGATAAAGATAGTAGACATATTAATGGTGATGAAGAAGACTAGGGTTTGAAGATATTATTCAAGAAGTATAATTCAGTGAGATAAGGTTACAAAGACAAAGGTAGAGGTGATGAAGAATCCAGAAGATTAGGATTTGAGAGAGCACAACGAATGGATGCACTTGCGCCATTGCAAACAATTCTGAGCCATGTTGTTCAAGGTCTCTAACCATTGGTGACTTTCGTCTCACGGACCCCAACCAGTTAGTCTACATCAACCAATATGACTCAGTCCACTTGTCAATGACTTCATGGATTTCTGCCATGTTTTGGTTTGGCCGCCCTTAGCTTTTTTCCAACCTACTCCTACACCACAAAACATAGCTCGTCGAGGCAGTCGGTGGTTAGGCATCCGTAACACATATGTCCCAACCACCTCAACTGATGAAGTTTCACCACTTAATCTGTTGATCTGCCATCCTTACCTAGTACTCGTTTCCTAACGACAGCATTGCTTACTCGGTTGTCCCAGGATATACGAGCAATGCTTCTTAAACATCTATGATCGAATACTAGTAACCTACGAACGTCTTCTACTCTTAACGGCCATGTTTCACAGCCATATAGGAGAACGGAGTGAACTGCTGCGCAGTATACCCGTCCTTTGGTTAGCGAACGGATATCACGCCTACGCCATAAGTGACGCAGGTTGGCAAAAGCCAATCGAGCTTTGGGATCGAGGTAGCCTACCTGTACTCTGGTTCATTGTCTCGTTCGCGTTTATCGACTAAGGTGAACTCGTAATAGTTTCAAGCATACCTAGTGACGAATATAACATCTGACGACGCTATTTTCAGGAACATGGATCCTGCCAAACTTGAATTATTCCTTAAACAGCAGCTTAAAGGTGATGCAGATGTTCAACTGAATTTCGATTCTACCAATCAGATCATAAAATTCCCTCTTCCTATCTTCCCCTTTTTATTTAGAAAAGCCAATTGAAATCAACTAACTAATCGTTCAAAATATATACTTGATCTAGACAAATGATGAATGAATTAATAATTCAGTAAAATGGATCCTGCCAAACTTTGCTTGTTAGTTAAGTAAGTTAGTAAGTAAGTAAATACACACAATATTAATGAATAAAAGCTTTTTTGTTAGATCACAAGTCAATTTGAAGTTACATACCTTTTCTAAAATGGAATAATTCCTATTAACGATTATTATCAATTCATTTGTGTCTGTCTGTCTGTCTATCTGTCTGTCTATCTATCTATATGATGAATAGTTAAAAATCACTAACTAGACACTTCTAACTGGATATCGGGACAAATAGATATAGACATAGATAGACAGACAGATAGATAGACAGACATATATACACAATGCAAATCCATCCATTCAACCGTATCTTTCATTTTTATCACTAGTAAAAGTGAGCAATGAGCAGTAATAATAGTATTATCTTTCATTCCGATATTTATACTTCCCAAATAATAATAATAATAATAACAATAATAATAATAATAATAATAATAATAATTTATTGTACTGCTTAATATTCTCCCTACAGTACACAGAACTAAAATAGTCCATTGATATCATCATTTATTGATATTTTTCAACATCATTGTTGTTGTTGTTGAGTCTAATCACCAATGGTTACAACACTTTATGCTTGTTTAATTTTCCCGTAAATCAAAATAGAGACTTAAGCTTTCTTAGTGGAAAAAAAGGAAGCAAAAATATCACATTCACATTAATATCCATATACGTATATATACGTATCAGAACAAATATCTACACACTGTTATGATTTTGAGTTAAGTTCTTTGCATACACTGCATTGCATTGTATATTCCTTTCTATCTTTGTCAATGTGACAATATATAAATAGAGGAGTGTATAAGAGAGAGAGAGAAGGAAAGGGATATATATGTGCAAGAATTAGTTAGGACAGATAGATGTTAAATAGAGCATACAGATTTTAAATATAATTTTATTTATTCTATTCATTGATTCTTTTATTTTCCTTTTTGAATAAATGCGTAGAAGTATTTTTTTTTTGGTTTTTAATTTACTTTGACAATGGTAATTTTAATGTACTTAGTGTTTTTATTAAGACAGTTAAAATTGAATAGGGGTCGGAAAAAATTAACGATTACCGAGATAACTAACCTACGGTCTAGAAGGGAATAGGACCATCACTCCATAAAAGGGATTGTTAATTTGATTGTCAAAAGTTAAAAGGGAGTTAATTAGGTCAGTTGGAAAATTCAAATTCACAATCGATGACATACACTAGGGTTTTATTTAATCAAGTTTGACAACCAGATATTTGTTTTTTGTGCATAATATTTTATACTACTAAATAAGAGCTAAGTAGCTTGAGTGTTTATTTATATTTTCTTTTCCATTTATTGAATGGCACCCACATAAACTGCATCTCATATCTTCTGCTTTATTTCTTTTTACTTTTAATGGTATTTTTCTTGTATACGCTGCTCTGAGAAAAAATTTATTTTTCTCAGGTGATTTGGCTATTTTTGAAATGTAGCGCTTAATTTATCCTAATTCATTACTATTTCCTAGCCTAACATATTGTAGTATTTTTTTGAAACCATGAATCGATCAATGTTAGACCACCATTGAGAAACCTGGAAGCACTGAATGACGGCCGTTCCGTCATAGTATGGGACTCCTCAGAAGTGTGTATCCACGACCCCTGTACCCCGCAGGAATCGAACCCAGGAACTTCGGTATTGTGCGCGAACGCCCTAACCGTTAGACTACTGAGCTTTTATCTAACGGTGTTAATGTCTAACTTGATCAAATCACGGAGTTGCACAAAATCATACACAGGTTGAACTTCACTGGTCACGTCTTCCCACTAGAATTCGGAGAAGATTCCTCACGAAGCTAGTGACAAGTGAGCACAGGTAATTTGCATGACGGGGTTGTGAAGATTGTTAAGTTACACATTTTTGAAACCATGAATCGATCAATGTTAGACAACCGTTAGAAACCTGGAAGCACTTGACGGCCGTTTGGTGGATGCGCACTGCTGAGGAGTCCCTTACCAGAATGAATCGACCGTCTCTCAGTGCTTCCAGGTTTCTAATGGTGGTCTAACATTGATCGGTTCATGGTTTCAAAAAATGTGTAACTTAACAATCTTCACAACCCCGTAATATTGTAGTATGTTAAACTTTGCCTAGTTGATTTCGCGATATTATACTTTCAGATAAAATTTTATTGTTTTTGGAATCTTCAAAGTTAACCTAATCATGAGAGGTGGTTTTTTGTACATCCTACACAGTGACCACTAATTGTCTTTTGACAACCATTGTCAATTGTACATTTATGAAGAACACTGATTGATTGGATCGAATTTCTTAGAGCTGTATATGTAATCAGCACAGATATCGATTAAAGTTCCTTGTTGAAATATTCAGTAATCAAACTTGAGGTTTTCTATCCTGGTGGTAGTGTCTTGAAACTAATTATGAAAGGTCACCAGACCAATTATTGAAATATTATCATTTCACATGTCAATGTTCTTTTATTTTCGTCATTAGAGAAAACAGGTTAAACAGTAATTTGGGAGTCTAGAGACTTTCATGTAAAAGAGTTATGATGATCTATGATTAAAACAAAAAGTGTTTTAATGCCACAAAGCCAACGTCCCTTCCGACACCAGAAGCAACAATAAAACAGAAGTATATGGAATATGTGAACAATGTGAGAGTCTGATAGGGTTATTTAGATAGTGGGATAAATGAGAAGATATAATCTAACACTGCTTGAAATTAGTTTTACTTATTGGATACTGTCGAGGTGAAGGTCGGTGTCAGGCAAGGTGTCTTATTCTCATCCTATCTCTTTCACCTGGTCATCGACTGGATTTTGAATACGTCGACATCTGGAGTGAGGCATGGTTAGGACGCAGCTGGACGATCTGGACTTCGCATATGTCCTGGCTCTTCTATCACACACGCAACAACAAATGCAAGAGAAGACGACCAGTGTAGCAGCAGCCTCAACATACATAAAGGAAAAGCAAAGTTCTCCGATGTAACACAACCTGCACGAAACAAATCACTCTTGATTCAGATACCTTGGAGGACGTTAACACCTTTACATATCTTGGCAGCATCATCGACGAGAAAGGTGGATCCGATGCAGATGTGAGGGTGCGGATCGGCAAATCAAGGGCTGCGTTTCTGCATTTGAAAAATATCTGCAACTCCAAACAACTTTCAACCAAACCCGAAATCAGAATTTTCAATACAAATGTCGAGACAGTTCTACTGTATAGAGTGGAAACTTGCAGACCTATGAAAGCCATCATGCAGAAGATACAAGTGTTTATTAACAGTTGTCTACTCAAAATACTTTGGATTCGGGACCGAGCCTTGGTCTTGGTCGTGGTCATAAAACGTTACAGATAATGCGTATTTATACATTTTGGTCGAATAGGAAACAGCATCGAAGTCTGTGACATTGACAGTTAAGATGACCAATAGGAAGTAACATTTGAAGTGACATTCAAATTCAGGACAACCAATAAGAAACAACATTGATGTATTTGACTTTGACAATTATAACACCATAATTTTGACCAATAGAAATCGACCAATAGGATTTGACCAATAATTCTCTTAGGATATTGGATGAATATCCTAACAACTATCTAAATAGAAAAGACTAAATCTAAGGAAGACGTTGCTGTTTTCTGTTAATGAAAATGAAAATCCTCTGTACACAAATTGTCACACTGGTGACCACCAGGGAAACAGGAAAAGCACTCATAGTATGTAAATCCCATAATTTCAGGATCATCAAAACATCCCTCGAAATAAAGACAGTAGGGATCACGATGAATGTAATCCAGTGGAATTCATTCACTGGTGATAGTAGAGAAGATCAATAACACCGTTTTTATAAGAGGGTGTAGTTCAACACAGACAAGTGTCCAAGAGAAGACCTGACTGTTTGAATGAGGAATCTAATTGACAAAGTAAAGATGGAAAATACCGAGTGTGAAGACTTTATAGGGCGAAATGGATTGTGAGAAAGAAACAAGAATGGTGAGAGAACGGTAAATTAATATACTTTCGATAACATGGTTGTAGGCTGCACCGATTCCACTCCATAAACACATAAATACAGCTAAATAGGTTTGACCGAACCATATTATGGAAAAAACAAATCGGTCATATCGACAACTGTTGTTGGCTAAGCTAAGACTGAAGCTATAAAAGGATTGAAAAACTTGTAAAGAAGAACTAGAAAAGTGTTGGGGACGTTAGATCCCCAGAAATCACTTGGAAAGTTCCTAATTGTAATTTGATTCTGAAAATTTAAATTTCCATGTTTTCGCGCCAGTTGATATTCAGGTCACGTTTCCCACTCTGTCATTGGTTGGTCGATTATTTTAGTATGCTATTTTGTGGCTCTCCCAAAGGCGTCTCTATCATTGTATTAATAAATAAGCTTGATTTGTGTGCCTAGACACCTCGTAGTTTCTGGGTGCTTGTAGAATACACTCTCTACGCCTTATCAAGACTTCTTGATACAGTTAGCCGGGGTTGGGACAAACGGATTAGAATAGCCTATCGTGTCACTGAGGGATTGCTTTCGTTCTGTTTACCGACTAAGGTGAACCATTCAGAGCATTCAAGCATATCAGTTGACGACAGTGGTTTTTCTGGACATGGGTCCTTCCAAACTTGAATTATTACTTGAGCAGCAGATGAGACCGAAATGGACAGCCGTAGCATGCAACCAACAATACAGAAGCCTCGTTACTGCATGTAGAAATTACCTTCGTCTGTTAGGACAACTGGAATGTGAAGTTACTTTCCGAGGTTAATCATTTACTGAGGTATGTTATATAACGCCAGCTGATCTAAATTTACTTGGTTTAGATTGGTTTAACCAACTAAAGTTAGCTGATGTCCCGTTAAATACCATATGCTACCAGGTATCACGACGATATGACACTGAATCATATACAAGGAAGCTAATGACGCTGTTTGTAAACATCTTCCAACCTGGATTAGGCCGGTGCACTACCATGAAAGCAACACTTCGGTTGAAACCTGAGGCTAAGTCTGCTTTCCGTCGAAAGAGACCCGTGCCTTATCCAAGATTAGCAACAGTAGATGAAGAGTTGGATCGCCTTCAACAGCAAGAAGTTATTACTCCCGTTTCTTACTCTAGTTGGGCGGCACCTATGGTCGTTATCAAGAAGGTCAATGGCGTGGTACTTATGAGTGCTGACTTCTCTACAGGCCTCAATACAGCTCTGGAATAGCATCATTATCCTCTACAGTCCTAGCAGATCTGTTCACTAAGCTGAATGGAGGAAATTTTTTCGCAAAGCTCGATCTAGCTGATGCTTATTTGCAAGTGGAAGTAGATGAAGCATCAAAAGAGCTGCTTACTATCAATACTCATCGTGGTTTGTTTCAGTATAACCGTCGACCTTTTGGAGTTAAGGCTGCCTCATCTATCTTCCAACAACTAATGCATACCATCCTATCAGGTATCTTGGGGGTCAAGGCTTGTCTCGACGACATTTTAATCTTTGCGGCGGCATTAGAACAGCTACGAGAACGCACGGCATTGGTGCTGCAACGCATCAGTGTCATCGGTTTCCGGTTACGCCCAGAGAAATGCCAGTTTTTGTTGCAGTCGGTAAAGTATTTGGGATTCATCTTTGATGTGGACGGTCGCAGACCGGATCCTGAGAACATCCGAGCTATCAAACTGATACCCAGTCCGACTAATGTCTCGGAATTACGATCTGTTCTCGGATTAATCAGTTATTATTCAGCATTTGTCCCCTCGATGCATGATATTCGCGCTCCATTGAATTGTCTACTGCAGAAACATAGCACATAGAAATGGGCTAGAGAGTGCGACGCGGCTTTTGATAATTAATTAGCTCGAAAATGTTATTAACACACTACAATCCATCCATGCCAATCACTGTAGCAGCAGATGCTTCAGCATATGGCCTAGGTGTTGTTATTTCATATCAGTTTCCAGACGCGTCAGAAAAAGCCGTTATGCATGCATCCCGTACACTGACCCCAGCAGAAAAGAAGTACAGCCTGATAGAGAAAGAGGCTCTTGCTCTTGTGTTTGCTGTTCGCCGTTTCCACAAGTATGGTCGGAGATTCACGCTCCTCACAGATCACAAGCCTCTGTTAGCAATATTCGGTTCAAAGTCTGGCATTCCAACCCATTCTGCAAATCGTCTTCAGCGATGGGCCTTGATACTTTTGGGATATGATTTCGGAATCCAATACCGACGCAGTCGTCAATTCGGCCACGCAGATGCTTTGTCATGTCTCATTAATGATCAAGTGGCGCCTAAGGAAAATATGGTAATCGCATCTCTGTCAGTGGAAGACCACGCGGAATGTTATCTGACAACCGCAATATGGGCATTACTGGTGCCTGCAACATACATACAAAAGGCTTCTAGAAACGACCCCGTCATCAAGACGACGATAAGCTATGTCACTAACGGTTGGCCGTCTAAGAAGTTTGATAGTGACATGAAACAACTGTATCAGCGGCGGGATTCACTATGCATTGTAAACGACTGCTTCATGTTTGGTGAAAAAGTGGTGGTGCCAGAATCCGTTCGTGGAAAAGTTCTGAGATAGGTCCACCTTGGTCATCCAGGGGTAAGGTGAATGAAAGCCACAGCCAGGAGTTATGCATACTGGCCTCTCATGGATCAACATGCCACAGCGTTGGTTGAAAAATGCATGCGGTGTCGGCAAACGGTAAAGATGAATGCCAAAGTTCCGCCGGTTTCATGGCCACAACAAACAAATGTTTTTGTTTTTTATTTGTAAATAGTGCTTATATATATTGTTAGGATATTCACCAAATATCCTAAGAATACTATTTTTAGAAGTACAATCCTATTGGTCGACTTCTATTGGTCAAAATTATGGTCGTTTTAACTGTCAAAGTCACATACTTCAATGTTGTCTCTGATTGGTCATCCAAACTGTCAATGTCATTTCAAATGTTCTTTCCTATTGGTCGTCGTCAGAAACTGTCAATGTCACAGACTTTGATGCTCTTTCCTATTCGACCTTAATGTATAAATACGCACTATCTGTAAGACTTCATGATTCCGTTCCTTCCTGCCTACCTCTCTTCTGTACTCGACCCAATAAACAACTCCATCCAACGATGTTGCGTTCTGATATATAGGAGATTTGGGAATAGTATTTTGGGTCATATTGGAATATTTGAATTCGGACATCGGTAGGGTTTGAATAGCTACGTAGCAGCATTATAACATACATATTAGTCTTAACTTCTTCGTATGTTACACTAGGATGCTAAACGGCTTACTTTAAGTGAATTTTAGAACTTCCCTGGTTTTTTACAACCAATGGCATTCATTATATGTCGATCTCATCATATTAAGCGTTGATCTCACTTGCCCATTCGAAATTTTTTTACGCTTCTACATAGTCTTATTTTGTGTATGCTAGATTAATATTGCTCGATGATTTCCTACATTTTCCCGTATTTTTGTTTTTTTTGTATATCACAGTATATTACTTATTAAAATTCAGTACCTTGTTTTTAGCAATCAGTTTTTTTTGACATAAAGCTTATGTTATTTGTTTCATCAGAATTCGTAGAATGATTTTATGTAACAAACTGAATTAGTTTTCCAGACTATAGAAGTGCTAACTATGTGAATTATGAAACCAGAACTTTGAGGTCAAAAGAAGCATGTACATGCAGAAAGATATGTCCTCATCGGATTTTTAGCCATACTGTTACTACATTTAGTATGATCCCCTATAACCACCCTTCAGAAGCCCAAGCTCATAAGCAACTCCATAAATACCCTCATGTTTCTGTTCATAAATTAACCTTGGAATAAAGAGTTCTCCCCATACTTCGTGCCTTTTCATATACCTCTTGTAAAAATAAAATTTTTCTAAGGATAATAATTACCGGGTTCAGAATCAAACAGTCTGCTAGAAATCATCTGTTCAGCGTAAAAGTAGCTCTTTTAAGTAATGTTTTAGTTCGGTGATATCGACACTGTTCAGGTCAATATATTAGCATTAGAAGTAAATAGCTTTTGTGGGCGGGATATTTGTAAATAAAGAAGTGATATCTTACAAAATAATTTTCTTTCTTGATACAATGATATTGGTGAATGTGTTCACAAAATCAAAGCAGTTTGGAGTGTTGTTTTCCAATTCGATTTCTGATTGGTTGTCGAATTCCAGCCAGACATTTGGAGCTTGAATACAGTGAAGAATTGTTCATATCCATTGTCAGGTGATGGGAGAAATCTTTCTTATGAACCTTCGGGAGCCAATACGATGGTGGGACAGAAGAATCTGATAGCTCCAATCATTCTAATAGGAAATTCTCGAAGTTCTAGTTGAGAAGACGTGACCAATGGAGTTCAACCCTGTCGGGTGTAGTAGGCAGTAACTACCAAAGACAAATAGGTGAGGTCGCGCAAAATCCCTAGATCAATCAGAGTTAGACATTAACACCGTTGGATGCTGGCCCAGTGGTCCAGAGGTTAGGCGTTCACGCACAGTACCGAAGGTCCCTGGTTCGAATCCCGCGGGGTGCAGGAGTCGTAGATGCGCACTGCCGCTGACGAGTTCCATACCAGGACGAAACGTCCATCCAGTGCTTCCAGGTTTCTAATGGTGTTGGTCTAACAATGATTGATTGATGATTTCAATTGTGTAAAAACGCGAACCTCCAAAACTCTGCCCCACAATAGGTCATCGTCGATGATGAACAAAGTAGACATTTATCTGTAACTTTTATTCTACAAATTATCATATTCTAATGTTACCAAAACTATTAGACAACGTAAACCATCAATGATTTTCGATTACTTTGCTACACAATGTTATCGCTTTTCAATTGAATGCTTTAAAAATTTTAATTACAATGAAATAACATCCTTTTATTATTATTATTATTGAATACTTGAATACTGCAGGAGTTCCGGTCGGTCAGGTCAACATGAATCAGTACATTTCATTCCCGTTGATAAACTTTTTTTTAATCAAGAACACACTACTAATGAGTAGTAGTAGTAGTAGTGTGGTTTGAGCTACTGATAAGTAGTATATAGCGTGAGTGTCAACGTAATGTCTGGCAGAAGAAGATGGGGGAGGATCAAGAAAGGAAGAGTGGCAAACACAATGGAATTTGTATGAAATGCGTGAATAGTGACAATGGATTGATGTTTTGCAACAGGAACAGTCCAGTTCGATTTGATGATGAACTGATATTTTGCAAATGAACGATTTACGATATGGTTTTCCAATTTTATTGAGTAACTGTAATTTTCGTTGAATACAATTCGGTTGCCCCACCTGTGTTCTCGTACACTACACTACACTACTATTACTACTACTACTACTACTACTACTACTACTACTACTACTACTACTACTGCTACTACTACTACTACTACTACTACTATTACTACTACTCCTACTACTACTACTACTACTACTCCGACTACTACTACTACTACTACTACTATTACCACTACTTCTACTACGACAACGACTACTACTACTTTTTAATGTGAAATTTCCTATACAAACGATCGTACAGATCAAGGAAATGATATTGTCGAGGTGATTTTTTTTCTCTGCTGCAACATCTTCATTCTTTGTTTTTTACTCAGTCCATAGGTTTCGTTCGTTTTGTGTGTGGTTGTGATTGGTTAAAATCAAAGGTCAACTTGAAATTCAATGATTGGTCATCACAGTTGAATTATATACATGGAGAAATACAAGTATGCGTTTGATGATGATTAATAATTATTCGATTTTTATCTGAAAAACATCATAAATTTATTTCATTCCTCTAATAGTTAAATCAGCAGTTATAGTCATCAAGGTAAGTAAATTATTAATATTATTACTATTATTATTAATATTATTATTATTATTGGCTCGCTTATTGACTTAGAATATGCCGATGACATAGTCCTACTTGGTGAAGACGCTGACAAAATGCAGAGTATTCAGACCACCCTAAGCAACAATGCAAGTATGTTCGGGATGCGGTTCTCACCCTCGAAATGCAAAATGTTGCTTCAAGATTGGGTTGCATCGGCACCTGAACTAGTGATACGGAGTGAAGTAGTCGAACGTGTAGACCGCTTCACTTATCTTGGGAGTCTCATCAGTGCTGATAGCCTGGTGACTGACGAAATATCAGCTCGGATACAGAAGGCTCGATTGGCTTTTGCCAACTTGCGTCACCTATGGCGCAGGCGAGATATCCGTTTGCTGACCAAAGGACGCGTGTACTGTGCAGTAGTTCGCTCCGTCTTACTTTATGGCTGTGAAACATGGCCAATGAGAGTAGAAGATATTCGTCGGTTACTGGTTTTCGATCATAGGTGTCTTCGAAGCATTGGTCGTATATCTTGGGACAACCGAGTAAGCAACGCTGTCATTAGGAATCGGGTGCTAGGTAAGAATGGCAGATCAATCGATGAAGTATTGAAACTTCATCAGTTGAGGTGGTTGAGACATGTGTTGCGTATGCCTAACCACCGACTGCCTCGAAGAGCTTTATTTTGTAGTGTAGGAGTAGGTTGGAAGAAAGCTTTGGGCGGCTAGACCAAAACATGGCACAAATCCATGAAGTCACTGACAACAAGTGGACTGAGTCATATCGGTAGTTGTCGACTACCTGGTTGGGATCCGCGAGATGATAATAATCGATGGTTAGATACCTTGAATGACATAGCTCAATACCGTTTGCAATGGCGCCGGTGCATTCATTCTTTGGGTGAGCTCTCTCAAATCCTAATTTTCTGGATTCGTCAACACCTCTACCTTTGTCTTTCTAACCTTATCTCACTGAATAATAATTCTTGAATAATATCTTCAAACCCTAGTGTTCTTCATTACCATTAATACCTCTACTATCTTTATCACTATGGGATTTGATTTGACATTTGCGTCTGTGTGCTAATGTGGTATGGCAACATGAACTTATGTACATACATACGAAGTTCTACGTTGCAACTGACGGACTGACTGAATCCTACCATGAGACTCTTTAGCAGTACGCATTCAAGATAATAACAGGAATGTAACGGATTTAGAGGTGAACATGACACTTTTAGGCCACTGAGTTAAAGTTCAGTGCTCAGTATTCTTAACTTTAATCGTTTGCTGATGATAATTTGATGTTATTAAAAGTAACTGTCTCACTTATGATGGTATGGCGGTACTTCATAGGTTATGTATGGTCACTAGGAATTTGGATTTTCAGTTATAGCAATTTCTGAAATATTTTCTGATTGCTAAGTTAGTGGAGATTAGTTTAAGCTGAAGATGGTGTTCATTTTTAATATTATAAAAGTTACTTTTTTCTGTTACCGTAATGAATGATAAAATTTATAAAACAACTTCGCCCTTCTGTGGTTACTGCTCGTCCTAATCCGGATAAAGGAGAAGGGTTTGTCATAAGGTTAGCGATCACATCCCGTAAAAAACCAACTTGCTAAAAAAACGCTAACAGGGAAAAATCATTTAGGCAATTGAAACTCTACTCTAGGAGTTAGATGCCCTTCATTCAACCTGGTGGTACTTGGAATCATTGAAACAAATTGGACGCAGGTTGGAAAACAGGCTATGGAGAAGAAAATGCAGCATATACAGAAGGATTTGCTCTGATGTTTTCCAAAGAATCACAACAGGGACTTACAAGGTGGGGACCTAATGGACTAAGGATCATCCTTCAAGACAAAGAAAGGAAAGATCACGATGCTATGCATCCACCAACGATAACAATGAGGACGATAAAGATCACCTCAGTGGGAGAAATGCCCAACAGAGTATTTAACTATTCTGATGGCAGACCTAAACGACAAGGTTGGAATGAACATCACTAGATATGAAGACATCATGGGACCACATAAACTGGGAGAAAAAAAATGAAAACGATGGGAGTTTTACAAATCTGTGCCTTCGACAGACTTGTCATAGGCGGCACCTTATTCCCACACAAATGCATACACAAAGCCACAACGTTCTTACCAGATCACACCATTTAGAACCAAATCGATCATTAAAGGATTTAAGAAAGGTAGGACAGGAAGACAGCAATGACGGTCTTATAGTTGGGTCTTATAGTTGGCCGATAATATTTGTACATAAGATATTGAGCGACGAAAGTACTGTCTTGATCAGAGTGGAAGATACATCTTGTCGGGGAGTGTGAGTGAATTCTGATGGAACTTAAATAACTGTACCTCGGTAATACTTGAAAATAATTTTCCAAGGAAAATAATCCTTCAAAGACTGATTCATAGTTTTTTTTCTCTAAATTAGAGAATATTTTGTTGAAAAGAACTTCAGATTGACGAAGTACTTGACCTTGCTCTAAAAACACAGTCTAATTAAACAGGCCTCCTAGTAAAAAAAATAAAAACACTGATTTCAAGAATACTGTTTAATGTAAAGAATATTTGCATTACGGGGTTGTGAAGATTGTTAAGTTACAAATAACTGATCCCTAGTTAGATTGTGAGGGTGTATTAGTAAGCAGCCCCATACAAAGATGAAACATTCATTCAACTCTTACTTGCTTTTAATGGTACTCTATTTGATGCTTAACGAATACTACCCTTCATTTAATTAACGAGTATCTGATTTTGAGTCATATCTAAAAGCATTATAAAATTCGTTTTTCTCAAGATCATTTTTATTTTAAAGCTGAAGCATTTTTTACTGTAACATGTACTAGTTAACATGGCCGTATATTCGAGGTAGTCAGTAGGAAACTTCTAGATTAATGATCCTATGGTAACTTGACTGGTTGAATTGGATCAACACTGAAGGAGTGGATTTATTAGTCTTATTGAAGATTAATAGAAAACATCTTATGCTCCCAAGCAGGATTTCCTCATTTCTAATCCCACAGGAAGTACCAGTACTGTTGAGACTTCAGGCGAACCTCACTGACAAGTGTCAACCAGCAGGAAAACAAGGCAGCTCGCTTCCTCTTGACGGGACCCAGCTACCTAAAGTTCCTGCGTGTATTTTGTTTGGCAGCTAAGAGTAGAAGCTAGAAGACATTTCATCATATTTGGAACTCATCATTAGAGTATACCTGTACTTGGTACTGATATTCATATGAAGATTTAAATCTAGTACTCACAGTCCCACTAGGCTACAGAATCATGATTGTTTCCGAACTGCTTAAGTTATCAACGGGAGAAGTTTTTAAGCTTCTATTTAATTGGCTACTGTGTTCTACATAGATTAATTACGATAAATATTAAACCTTTAAGATAAGCAAAGCAAGAGCTGCATTTCTACAATTGAAAAATATCTGGAACTTCAAACAACTTTCAACCAAAACCAAAATCACGATTTTCAATACAAATGTCCAGACAGTTCTACTGTATGGAGTGGAAACATGGAGAACTACGAAAGCCATCATCCAGAAGATACAAGTATTTATGAACAGTTGTCTACGCAAAATACTGAGGATTCGTTGGTCAGACATCATCAGCAACAACGTACTGTGGGAGAGAACAAACCGAATTCCAGTGGAGGAGGAAATCATGAAGAAGCGGTGGAAGTGGATAGGACACACATTACGAAAAGCACCTAACTGCGTCACGAGACAAGCCCTCACGTGGAACCCTCAAGGCAAAAGGAAAAGAGGAAGGCCAAGGAACACATTACTTTTCCGAGAAATAGAGAAAGATATGAGAGGAATGAACAAACATTGGACAGAACTGGAGAGGGAAGCCCAGGACAGACAGAGTTTGTTGGAGAAAACTGGTGGGCGGCCCATGCTCCATTGGGGGTAACAGGCGTAAGTAAGTAAGTAATAATCCTTCAGTACTGCGTCTGAACCTCTATATGAATGACAACGCATATGCTACTACATTCAGACTCCGAGTAAGGACAAAAGGAAAAAAAACCGATTCCACTTGCATCTATTACTCTAAGAATAAACGATTTGTCACTGAAAACAAGATCAAGACATCCGTTTAGGGAATCTATATACTGATCAAATTCAGTTTAACATATTGACAACTAAGATCAGCCCATAACGCTCTACGTGTACACTTTAACAGTTTCTCTAAACCCTATAGTTAGTAATAATAATCAGTATGTAGTCGTTGGGTGTTAATTTCGTGAAGTGATTCTATGAGTTTTAGTTAGAATCAGTGATCATTGGAATTCAACCGCGTTGAGTGTGAGATAGTTACCTACAAATGAGATCAAACGACAGTTAAAGTTAGTTATAAGAAACCACCAGGACGAAACGGCCGTCCAGTGCTTCTTCCAGGTTTCTAATGGTGGTCTAAAATTGATCGATTCATGGTTTCAAAAAAACAATTTTCACAACTCCTTAATGCAAACTACCTGTGCTCACTACTGACTAGCTTCGTGAGGAATCTTCTCCGAGTTCTAGTGTGAAGACGTGATCAGTGAAGCTCAACCTGTTCGGGTGTAGGCAATGTCTACCGAAGACTGTGTATGAGGTTGCGCAACTCTGTGAATCGATCGAAGTTAGACATTAACACTGTTAGATACCAGCTCAGTGGTCCGATTGTTAGTCATTCGCGCACAAAACCAAAGGTCCTGGGTTTGGATCCTGCGAGGTGCAGGAATCTTGGATGCACATTGCTGGTGAGTCCCATACCAGGACGAAACGGCCGTCATCTTGTGCTTCCAGGTTTCTTCTAATGTTGGTCTAACATTGATTGATTGATGGTTTCAAAACTGTGTAACTTAACAATCTTCACAACCCCGTAATTACAATTTCGGTGGTCTAAAGGTAAGTTGGTCTCCTCGAGATTCCCGGTTATCGTATCTATCTATCTATCTATCTATCTATCTCTAGGGTTAGGGTTAGTTAGTGTACACTAATAAGGATTACTATTACCAGGATTAAAATTAATGAACTCTCTCTGTTATTCTTTTCTTGTTTAGGTGGATTTTCAAATTATTTTGTACGTTTTTACTCAATTGTTGAATCATGTCATCATGTATTTGTGCACTTCGTTGTATTGTATGCCTGGTAAATATTATAATTGGAGTAAGTTATAATAGTTTTTTAAAAAAAATACATGTTATTTTTTTACTTACTGACTGACAATTAATTTTATAACGTAGTAATATTTTGTTTCACATAAGTGAGTGATGATTATTGTATTGTGTTTCATTGCTTCCAGAAAGTCGATTTTCAAAATTAGAACAACACATATATATGTGTTGACATTCAGGTTGGTATTCATTGGCTAGAATACATTGTTCCCTCTACTAATAAGGGATACTTGTGTGGTGTGTGCTACTTATACGAACAATATAAGTAGTATAAGAAGGGACGTGAAAGAAGAAGTCTCACGGTTAGAAGAGGAAAACGGAAAGCAAAAGGAGCAAAAGCAAGAAGTAAATGGAGTACCAACAGGAAGTAAAGGAAGCAACAACAGGAATGGAAGAAGGCTGGAGTGTTGGAAGTCACAACTCAAAGATGGTGTGCAAATAGAGTGTTCAATGTAATGTTTTCGTTTTCATCTTGTTGGGCAATTCCTCTTCCAATGCCCGGTTCCTCTGCAAATATAGCATTTATTATTTCTTTCACCCTTTATTCGTAACGCTGCCACCTCGCGTTGTAATTCTTCTATCTTCTTCGCGACATCATCAGCCTGTCTCTCAGTAGAGTTCCTAACACCACCACATTGGCCCTCTGCTCCTTGACTCCTACCAGCTCCGCCATGGCCTCGAACTCCCTCGAGAAGCTCCTTACATCTCCGTCTTCAAGCTCCCGAGGCCATGGGTTCTTCATCGTGTGTAGAAGTAGCGGGGCAGGCGCGGAAGACTGGATTATGTAAATGTACACTCTTAGTCAATTAAAAACGAAAACATTACATTGAACACTCTATTTGCACACCATCTTTGAGTTGTGACTTCTTATACTACTTATTTCGTTCGTATAAGTAGCACACACCACACTTGTAATGCCTAAAACGTCACTCACTGATCAAAGTACGATGAAAATCGTGTGGTGAGGACACTGTTTGCAGAGGATGTTCTGTTTTTGTGATCGATTTAATCCTTGAAAACACAAGCATTATCATGTATTCACTTCAATTAGATTGAAATTCAAATCTTGACTTATTCAAATAAATCTAACGCGTCATTTCAAAAAATCAAAATGAATCCTGTTTACAACGCATTAATGAGAAACTGTTCAAAATTGTATTCATCTAATTGATAAAGTGAAAACATTTGTTAAACATTATCGATTGTAGGATCCTATCTTAATTTCATTAATATGAAATGGATATCAGAATGTTTATGAAAAAAACATTTAGGTATTTTGTATTTTTTACAAATCTGGATTCACACAGCCATTGAGTAAATACATTGAGTTAAATCAGTTAAAGCTTGTGGTTAAATACACATTGAAATCACAAATCAATCATTATTAGACCACCATTAGGGACTTGAAAGCACTGGAAGGCCGTTTCGTCCTGCTATGGGACGAAATCATCAGCAGTGCCCAACCACGACTCCTACTACTCACAGAATTCGAACCCAGGACCTTCGGTCCTACGCGCAAATGCCTAACCTCTGGACCACTGAGCTATAGCATCCAACGGTGTTACTGTCTAACTCTGATCAACCTAGAAATTTTGCATGACCTGACCCATTTGTCTAATAATGATTGATTGATGATTTCAAATGTGTAAAAACACTAATCTCCATAACTGTAATTGAATTAATCGTACAATTTGCTCAGTAGTGACTAGCTTCGTGAAGAAATTCTCTGAGTTCTAGTGAGAAGACATGACCAAGGGAACTCAAACCTGTAGAGTGTAGGCAGTCACAACTGAAGACAGCGAGTAAGGTTGTGTTGGATGCCAGCCCAGTGGTTCAGAGGTTAGGCGTTCGCGTGCACGACCAAAGGTCCTGGGTTCGAATTCCGCGAGTAGCAAGTAGGATTCGGGGACGCGCACTGCCGACGAGTCCCATATTAGGACGAAACGATCGTCCACTACTTCCAAGTTTTGTAATGGTTGTCCAACAATGATTGATTGATGATTTCAAATGTGTAAAAACACTAATCTCTATTATTCTAATTGCTAAAAAATTCCAGTTTTATGAATCAACGTGTTATATATTGTAAATTCATTAGTTTACAAGTTACTCATTACTCATTACATGTATTCTTTTTATGCAAAGAAATACATTGCTATGAATTCGTTTACATGTGTAACAAAAAAACAATGTCACAGTGTAGGATAATGTCGTAATATCACCATAGTGAAACAGGGAAATCAAAATAAAATAATGTGTACGTGTGTGTTGACGCATCATAGCCATCGTTTGGATAACTATGGTAATTTTTTCTGTATGTTCAAAAATGAAAATACATTATATTGGGGCACAGTTTTGGAGGTTTGCGTTTTTACACATTTGAAATCATTAATCAATCATCATTGTTAGACCACCATTAGAAACCTGGAAGCACTGGACGGCCGTTTCGTCCTAGTATGGGACTCCTCAGCAGTGCGCATCCACGACTCCTGCTCCTCGCAGGATTCGAACCCGGGACCTTTGGCATTGTAGGCGAACGCCTTACCATCGGACCACTGGGCCGGCATCCAACGGTGTTAATGTCTAACTCTGATTGATCTAGGGATTTTGCGCGACCTCACCCATTTGTCTTTGGTAGTTACTGCCTACACCCGACAGGGTTGAACTCCACTGGTCACGTCTTCTCAACTAGAACTCCGAGAATTTCCTCACGAAGCTAGTCACTAGTGAGCACTGTTACATTATATTGGGGCACAGTTTTGGAGGTTTGCGTTTTTACACATTTGAAATCATTAATCAATCATCATTGTTAGACCACCATTAGAAACCTGGAAGCACTGGACGGCCGTTTCGTCCTAGTATGGGACTCCTCAGCAGTGCGCATCCACGACTCCTGCTCCTCGCAGGATTCGAACCCGGGACCTTTGGCATTGTAGGCGAACGCCTTACCTCGGACCACTGGGCCGGCATCCAACGGTGTTAATGTCTAACTCTGATTGATCTAGGGATTTTGCGCGACCTCACCCATTTGTCTTTGGTAGTTACTGCCTACACCCGACAGGGTTGAACTCCACAGGTCACGTCTTCTCAACTAGAACTCCGAGAATTTCCTCACGAAGCTAGTCACTAGTGAGCACTGTTACATTATATTGGGGCACAGTTTTGGAGGTTTGCGTTTTTACACATTTGAAATCATTAATCAATCATCATTGTTAGACCACCATTAGAAACCTGGAAGCACTGGACGGCCGTTTCGTCCTAGTATGGGACTCCTCAGCAGTGCGCATCCACGACTCCTGCTCCTCGCAGGATTCGAACCCGGGACCTTTGGCATTGTAGGCGAACGCCTTACCATCGGACCACTGGGCCGGCATCCAACGGTGTTAATGTCTAACTCTGATTGATCTAGGGATTTTGCGCGACCTCACCCATTTGTCTTTGGTAGTTACTGCCTACACCCGACAGGGTTGAACTCCACTGGTCACGTCTTCTCAACTAGAACTCCGAGAATTTCCTCACGAAGCTAGTCACTAGTGAGCACTGTTACATTATATTGGGGCACAGTTTTGGAGGTTTGCGTTTTTACACATTTGAAATCATTAATCAATCATCATTGTTAGACCACCATTAGAAACCTGGAAGCACTGGACGGCCGTTTCGTCCTAGTATGGGACTCCTCAGCAGTGCGCATCCACGACTCCTGCTCCTCGCAGGATTCGAACCCGGGACCTTTGGCATTGTAGGCGAACGCCTTACCATCGGACCACTGGGCCGGCATCCAACGGTGTTAATGTCTAACTCTGATTGATCTAGGGATTTTGCGCGACCTCACCCATTTGTCTTTGGTAGTTACTGCCTACACCCGACAGGGTTGAACTCCACTGGTCACGTCTTCTCAACTAGAACTCCGAGAATTTCCTCACGAAGCTAGTCACTAGTGAGCACTGTTACATTATATTGGGGCACAGTTTTGGAGGTTTGCGTTTTTACACATTTGAAATCATTAATCAATCATCATTGTTAGACCACCATTAGAAACCTGGAAGCACTGGACGGCCGTTTCGTCCTAGTATGGGACTCCTCAGCAGTGCGCATCCACGACTCCTGCTCCTCGCAGGATTCGAACCCGGGACCTTTGGCATTGTAGGCGAACGCCTTACCATCGGACCACTGGGCCGGCATCCAACGGTGTTAATGTCTAACTCTGATTGATCTAGGGATTTTGCGCGACCTCACCCATTTGTCTTTGGTAGTTACTGCCTACACCCGACAGGGTTGAACTCCACTGGTCACGTCTTCTCAACTAGAACTCCGAGAATTTCCTCACGAAGCTAGTCACTAGTGAGCACTGTTACATTATATTGGGGCACAGTTTTGGAGGTTTGCGTTTTTACACATTTGAAATCATTAATCAATCATCATTGTTAGACCACCATTAGAAACCTGGAAGCACTGGACGGCCGTTTCGTCCTAGTATGGGACTCCTCAGCAGTGCGCATCCACGACTCCTGCTCCTCGCAGGATTCGAACCCGGGACCTTTGGCATTGTAGGCGAACGCCTTACCATCGGACCACTGGGCCGGCATCCAACGGTGTTAATGTCTAACTCTGATTGATCTAGGGATTTTGCGCGACCTCACCCATTTGTCTTTGGTAGTTACTGCCTACACCCGACAGGGTTGAACTCCACTGGTCACGTCTTCTCAACTAGAACTCCGAGAATTTCCTCACGAAGCTAGTCACTAGTGAGCACTGTTACATTATATTGGGGCACAGTTTTGGAGGTTTGCGTTTTTACACATTTGAAATCATTAATCAATCATCATTGTTAGACCACCATTAGAAACCTGGAAGCACTGGACGGCCGTTTCGTCCTAGTATGGGACTCCTCAGCAGTGCGCATCCACGACTCCTGCTCCTCGCAGGATTCGAACCCGGGACCTTTGGCATTGTAGGCGAACGCCTTACCATCGGACCACTGGGCCGGCATCCAACGGTGTTAATGTCTAACTCTGATTGATCTAGGGATTTTGCGCGACCTCACCCATTTGTCTTTGGTAGTTACTGCCTACACCCGACAGGGTTGAACTCCACTGGTCACGTCTTCTCAACTAGAACTCCGAGAATTTCCTCACGAAGCTAGTCACTAGTGAGCACTGTTACATTATATTGGGGCACAGTTTTGGAGGTTTGCGTTTTTACACATTTGAAATCATTAATCAATCATCATTGTTAGACCACCATTAGAAACCTGGAAGCACTGGACGGCCGTTTCGTCCTAGTATGGGACTCCTCAGCAGTGCGCATCCACGACTCCTGCTCCTCGCAGGATTCGAACCCGGGACCTTTGGCATTGTAGGCGAACGCCTTACCATCGGACCACTGGGCCGGCATCCAACGGTGTTAATGTCTAACTCTGATTGATCTAGGGATTTTGCGCGACCTCACCCATTTGTCTTTGGCAGTAACTACCAAAGACAAATGGGTGAGGTCGCGCAAAATCCCTAGATCAATCAGAGTTAGACATTAACACCGTTGGATGCCGGCCCAGTGGTCCGATGGTAAGGCGTTCGCCTACAATGCCAAAGGTCCCGGGTTCGAATCCTGCGAGGAGCAGGAGTCGTGGATGCGCACTGCTGAGGAGTCCCATACTAGGACGAAACGGCCGTCCAGTGCTTCCAGGTTTCTAATGGTGGTCTAACAATGATGATTGATTAATGATTTCAAATGTGTAAAAACGCAAACCTCCAAAACTGTGCCCCAATATAATGTAACAGTGCTCACTAGTGACTAGCTTCGTGGGGAAATTCTCGGAGTTCTAGTTGAGAAGACGTGACCAGTGGAGTTCAACCCTGTCGGGTGTAGGCAGTAACTACCAAAGACAAATGGGTGAGGTCGCGCAAAATCCCTAGATCAATCAGAGTTAGACATTAACACCGTTGGATGCCGGCTCAGTGGTCCGATGGTAAGGCGTTCGCCTACAATGCCAAAGGTCCCGGGTTCGAATCCTGCGAGGAGCAGGAGTCGTGGATGCGCACTGCTGAGGAGTCCCATACTAGGACGAAACGGCCGTCCAGTGCTTCCAGGTTTCTAATGGTGGTCTAACAATGATGATTGATTAATGATTTCAAATGTGTAAAAAACGCAAACCTCCAAAACTGTGCCCCAATATAATGTAACAGTGCTCACTAGTGACTAGCTTCGTGAGGAAATTCTCGGAGTTCTAGTTGAGAAGACGTGACCAGTGGAGTTCAACCCTGTCGGGTGTAGGCAGTAACTACCAAAGACAAATGGGTGAGGTCGCGCAAAATCCCTAGATCAATCAGAGTTAGACATTAACACCGTTGGATGCCGGCTCAGTGGTCCGATGGTAAGGCGTTCGCCTACAATGCCAAAGGTCCCGGGTTCGAATCCTGCGAGGAGCAGGAGTCGTGGATGCGCACTGCTGAGGAGTCCCATACTAGGACGAAACGGCCGTCCAGTGCTTCCAGGTTTCTAATGGTGGTCTAACAATGATGATTGATTAATGATTTCAAATGTGTAAAAACGCAAACCTCCAAAACTGTGCCCCAATATAATGTAACAGTGCTCACTAGTGACTAGCTTCGTGAGGAAATTCTCGGAGTTCTAGTTGAGAAGACGTGACCAGTGGAGTTCAACCCTGTCGGGTGTAGGCAGTAACTACCAAAGACAAATGGGTGAGGTCGCGCAAAATCCCTAGATCAATCAGAGTTAGACATTAACACCGTTGGATGCCGGCCCAGTGGTCCGATGGTAAGGCGTTCGCCTACAATGCCAAAGGTCCCGGGTTCGAATCCTGCGAGGAGCAGGAGTCGTGGATGCGCACTGCTGAGGAGTCCCATACTAGGACGAAACGGCCGTCCAGTGCTTCCAGGTTTCTAATGGTGGTCTAACAATGATGATTGATTAATGATTTCAAATGTGTAAAAACGCAAACCTCCAAAACTGTGCCCCAATATAATGTAACATGCTCACTAGTGACTAGCTTCGTGAGGAAATCCTCGGAGTCCTAGTTGAGAAGACGTGACCAGTGGAGTTCAACCCTGTCGGGTGTAGGCAGTAACTACCAAAGACAAATGGGTGAGGTCGCGCAAAATCCCTAGATCAATCAGAGTTAGACATTAACACCGTTGGATGCCGGCCCAGTGGTCCGATGGTAAGGCGTTCGCCTACAATGCCAAAGGTCCCGGGTTCGAATCCTGCGAGGAGCAGGAGTCGTGGATGCGCACTGCTGAGGAGTCCCATACTAGGACGAAACGGCCGTCCAGTGCTTCCAGGTTTCTAATGGTGGTCTAACAATGATGATTGATTAATGATTTCAAATGTGTAAAAACGCAAACCTCCAAAACTGTGCCCCAATATAATGTAACAGTGCTCACTAGTGACTAGCTTCGTGAGGAAATTCTCGGAGTTCTAGTTGAGAAGACGTGACCAGTGGAGTTCAACCCTGTCGGGTGTAGGCAGTAACTACCAAAGACAAATGGGTGAGGTCGCGCAAAATCCCTAGATCAATCAGAGTTAGACATTAACACCGTTGGATGCCGGCCCAGTGGTCCGATGGTAAGGCGTTCGCCTACAATGCCAAAGGTCCCGGGTTCGAATCCTGCGAGGAGCAGGAGTCGTGGATGCGCACTGCTGAGGAGTCCCATACTAGGACGAAACGGCCGTCCAGTGCTTCCAGGTTTCTAATGGTGGTCTAACAATGATGATTGATTAATGATTTCAAATGTGTAAAAACGCAAACCTCCAAAACTGTGCCCCAATATAATGTAACAGTGCTCACTAGTGACTAGCTTCGTGAGGAAATTCTCGGAGTTCTAGTTGAGAAGACGTGACCAGTGGAGTTCAACCCTGTCGGGTGTAGGCAGTAACTACCAAAGACAAATGGGTGAGGTCGCGCAAAATCCCTAGATCAATCAGAGTTAGACATTAACACCGTTGGATGCCGGCCCAGTGGTCCGATGGTAAGGCGTTCGCCTACAATGCCAAAGGTCCCGGGTTCGAATCCTGCGAGGAGCAGGAGTCGTGGATGCGCACTGCTGAGGAGTCCCATACTAGGACGAAACGGCCGTCCAGTGCTTCCAGGTTTCTAATGGTGGTCTAACAATGATGATTGATTAATGATTTCAAATGTGTAAAAACGCAAACCTCCAAAACTGTGCCCCAATATAATGTAACAGTGCTCACTAGTGACTAGCTTCGTGAGGAAATTCTCGGAGTTCTAGTTGAGAAGACGTGACCAGTGGAGTTCAACCCTGTCGGGTGTAGGCAGTAACTACCAAAGACAAATGGGTGAGGTCGCGCAAAATCCCTAGATCAATCAGAGTTAGACATTAACACCGTTGGATGCCGGCCCAGTGGTCCGATGGTAAGGCGTTCGCCTACAATGCCAAAGGTCCCGGGTTCGAATCCTGCGAGGAGCAGGAGTCGTGGATGCGCACTGCTGAGGAGTCCCATACTAGGACGAAACGGCCGTCCAGTGCTTCCAGGTTTCTAATGGTGGTCTAACAATGATGATTGATTAATGATTTCAAATGTGTAAAAACGCAAACCTCCAAAACTGTGCCCCAATATAATGTAACAGTGCTCACTAGTGACTAGCTTCGTGAGGAAATTCTCGGAGTTCTAGTTGAGAAGACGTGACCAGTGGAGTTCAACCCTGTCGGGTGTAGGCAGTAACTACCAAAGACAAATGGGTGAGGTCGCGCAAAATCCCTAGATCAATCAGAGTTAGACATTAACACCGTTGGATGCCGGCCCAGTGGTCCGATGGTAAGGCGTTCGCCTACAATGCCAAAGGTCCCGGGTTCGAATCCTGCGAGGAGCAGGAGTCGTGGATGCGCACTGCTGAGGAGTCCCATACTAGGACGAAACGGCCGTCCAGTGCTTCCAGGTTTCTAATGGTGGTCTAACAATGATGATTGATTAATGATTTCAAATGTGTAAAAACGCAAACCTCCAAAACTGTGCCCCAATATAATGTAACAGTGCTCACTAGTGACTAGCTTCGTGAGGAAATTCTCGGAGTTCTAGTTGAGAAGACGTGACCAGTGGAGTTCAACCCTGTCGGGTGTAGGCAGTAACTACCAAAGACAAATGGGTGAGGTCGCGCAAAATCCCTAGATCAATCAGAGTTAGACATTAACACCGTTGGATGCCGGCCCAGTGGTCCGATGGTAAGGCGTTCGCCTACATGCCAAAGGTCCCGGGTTCGAATCCTGCGAGGAGCAGGAGTCGTGGATGCGCACTGCTGAGGAGTCCCATACTAGGACGAAACGGCCGTCCAGTGCTTCCAGGTTTCTAATGGTGGTCTAACAATGATGATTGATTAATGATATTTGATATTATCATTGGAATTTTATCCTTATTAACCTGATTACTCTCCAAATTGCAACTAACTGATCTCCGGTCTGGTAATGTGACGGCTGCTAGTATCCAGAAACCCTACTGCTCTGAAACAAACGTTTCATTAAAATCCCGAGATATACAAACTCACAACCAACTGCCGACTGACTAGAATTAGACAGTCGAGTGGCTAGACCTCCATCCATTGGACATTGACGAACACCTAGAACCGTACCGAAAGACCAAGAATCGAGCGCGAAGAAATCAAACTGGTTTACACTAGCTCGTGAAAAAGATATTGGATATCGGATATAACAACTGTGTCGAATGAAATGTTGTGGTGGATGCAGTTGCAGTGATTTTACTGAGTAACTCTGTAATGTTGGAAAACCATATTGTAAATCGTTAATTTGCAAAATATCAGTCCATCATATCGAACTGGACTGTTCCTGTTGCAAAACATCTATCCATTGTCACTAATCATGCGTTTCATACAAATTCCATTGTGTTCCCACTCTTCCTTTCTTGATATTACACCATCTTCTGCTGCAAGACATTACGTTTTCACTCACGTCATATACTACTTATAAGTAGCGCGCACCACACTACTACTACTAATTCATAATAGCATTCAATAGCTTCATTCTCAGTTTGAATTTAGTGTGTAAAATGATGGTTGATGCGTCATAAGAGAATTCGTTTAGGAAACTGATATTCACCACCAGGGAGTATAGGTTCTCTCAAAACACTTTCTTGATGAGTGTCAAATGACATGGAACCCAGATCAGGCAGAGATTCCTGTCCACTACATCCAAGCACCACTATAAGGAAAACCAATATCATCTACAAAATAAACTATTACAACTGCAAGAAATACTTTCTGAATTTGAGCGCTTTTCTATCTACTTCTCAATGAACACCAACTAACCATCAAGCGCCATGATGTATTTTCACTGTTATCGGTGAACACAAATAGTTATGGTTAAACATTTAGTCGAGAAACGTTTGAGATCTTGGGTAGAGGAAGTGCAACGATTTGTAGACGCTTGACACTGGTCAAGCAGCATTCAACTAACACATCATAATCGACCCAATTAACCGAGCAATGACAGACAGACAGACAGGTACAACGCAGAACTTCGTACATAAGTACATCACTTCAGGTTGCCATACCACATCAGCACAGAGACGTAACTGTCAGTTGAAATCCAAGAGTGATAGTGATAGTAGGATTATTAGCAGCAATGGAGAAGATTAGGGAGCGAAGATATGATATAATTCAGTGAAATAAATTTAGAAGAAGAAAGATAGAGATTATGAGGAATTCAGAAGGTTACAATTTGTGAGAACATCAAGAGTGGATGCACCTGCTCCATTGCAAACGATTCTGAGCCATATCGTTCAAGGACTCTAACCATTGGTGAATTTCGTCTCGCGGAGCCGAACCAGATAGCCTACATCTACCAACATGACTCAGTCTACTTGTCAGTGACTTCATGGATTTCTACCATGTTTTGGTTTGGCCGCCCCTAACTTTCTTCTAACCTACTGCTACACCATAAAACACAGCTTGTCGCGGCAGTCGGTGGTTAGGCAGACGTAACATATGTCCCAACCACCTCAACTGATGAGGTTTCAATGCTTCATCTATTGATTTGCCATCCTTACCTAGAACTCGTTTCCTAACAACGGCATTGCTTACTCGGTCGTCCCAGGATACACGAGCAATGCCTCGGATACACCTGTGATCGAAGACTAGTAACATACGAATGTCCACTACTCTTAACGGCCATTTTTCGCATCCATATGGTAGGACAGAGTGAACTGCTGCGCAGTACACTCGTCCTTTGGTTAACAAGCGGATATCTCGCCTGCGCCATAAGTGACGCATGTTAGCAAAAACCAATCGAGCCTTCTGTATCCATGCTGAGATTTCGTCAGTCACCTGGCCATCAGCACTGGTGAGACTCCCGAGATAAGTGAAGCGGTCTACACGCTCGAATACTTCACTCCCTATCACTAGTTCACTCGCCGATTCAACCCAATCTTGAAGCGACATTTTGCATTTCGAGTGAGGGGAATCGCATCCCGAACATGCTTGCATTGTTGCTCAGGGTAGTCAGAAGACTGCATTTTGTCAGCGTCTTCACCGAATAGAACTATCTCATCGGCATATTCTAGATCAGTAAGCGATTTACCTGGTAGAAGGTCCTCTCCTCAAAAGTCAGACGAGGATAAGGTTATATCTAGCAGCATTTCTATGACAAAATTGAACAAGAATGGGGAAATCGCCTTTAGGTCCGAGAAGATAAATACTGTAGGACGCCTAAATGTGTGTCTGTGTTACAGGACCTGTCGTAGTGTATATCGTAGTATATCGCTAACAAGATTAATCCATACTCTTAAGTAGATAAAAATTACGGAGATAGCAGAATGACTGACTCTATATATGGGAATTTCGATGAATAGAACTTACATTTCGGAATATATACAATAAAAGGTTTTGTTAAAGGGATTGCAAACTTAGCAATTTGTACAGCATAAGGACTGTAAGAATCGTTATCATTAGTTATAAGAACAGGAGGAGGACTTGACATTATTTTGAATACATTTATAGCATTTGGATCATAATGAAGTTGACCTCATTCTTGTTTCTCACTCACGATCATTGTAAGATTTGCATCCATTTCAAAACAAGGTAAATGAGACTTAGTTCTACTTGCAAAAACACCTGATATAGCGGGAACTATGTATATGGAACATTTCATAGTAATTCTCTACTATGAAATGTTCCATATACATAGTTCCCGCTATATCAGGTGTTTTTGCAAGTAGAACTAAGTCTCATTTACCTTGTTTTGAAACGGATGCAAATCTTACAATGATCGTGAGTAAGGAACAAGAAAGATGTCAACTTCATTATGATCCAAATGCTATAAATGTATTCAAAATAATGTCAAGTCCTTCTCCTGTTCTTATAAATAATAGCAACGATTCTTACAGTCCTTATGCTGTACAAATTGCAAAGTTTGCAATCCCTTTAACAAAACCTTGTATTGTATATATTCCGAAATGTAAGTTCTATTCATCGAAATTCCCATATTTAGAGTCAGTCATTCTGCTATCTCCGTAATTTTTATCTACCTAAGAGTATGGATTAATCTTGTTAGCGATATACTACGATATACACTACGACAGGTCCTGTAACACAGACACACATTTAGGCGTCCTACAGTATTTATCTTCTCGGACCTAAAGGCGATTTCCCCATTCTTGTTCAATTTTGTCATAGAAATGCTGCTAGATATAACCTTATCCTCGTCTGACTTTTGAGGAGAGGACCTTCTACCAGGTAAATCGCTTACTGATCTAGAATATGCCGATGAGATAGTTCTATTCGGTGAAGACGCTGACAAAATGCAGTCTTCTGACTACCCTGAGCAACAATGCAAGCATGTTCGGGATGCGATTCCATACACTCGAAATGCAAAATGTTGCTTCAAGATTGGGTTGCATCGGTACCTGAACTAGTGATAGGGAGTGAAGTATTCGAGCGTGTTGACAGCTTCACTTACCTCGGGAGCCTCGTCAGGGGTGATGGCCTGTTGACTGACGAAATCTCAGCATGGATACAGAAGGCTCGATTGGCTTTTGCCAACCTGCGTCACTTATGGCGCAGGCGAGATATCAGCTTGTTAACCAAAGGACGAGTGTACTGCGCAGCAGTTCACTCTGTCCTACTATACGGATGCGAAACATGGCCGTTTAGAGTAGTGGACATTTCTAGGTTACTAGTCTTCGATCATAGGTGTATCCGAAGCATTGCTCGTGTATCCTGGGACGACCGAGTAAGCAATGCTGTTGTTAGGAAACGAGTTCTAGGTAACTATGGCAAATCAATAGATGAAGCATTGAAACCTCATCAGTTGAGGTGGTTGGGACATGTGTTACGTATGCCTAACCACCGACTGCCGCGACAAGCCATGTTTTGTGGTGTAGGAGTAGGTTGAAAGAAAGTTAAGGGCGGCCAAACCAAAACATGGCGGAAATCCATGAAGTCACTGACAAGTAGACTGAGTCATGTTGGTAGATGTAGGCTATCTGGTTGGGGTCCGCGAGACGTAAGTCGCCAATGGTTAGAGACCTTGAACGATATGGCTCAGAATCGTTTGCAATGGTGCAGGTGCATCCACTCTTCGTGTTCTCTCAAATTGTAACCTTCTGAATTCCTCATCATCTCTACCTTTCTACTTCTAAATTTATTTCATTGAATTATACTTTTCCAGTGATATCTTCGCTCTCTAATCTTCTCCATTGCTGCTAATAATCCTACTATCACTATCACTCTTGGATTTCAACTGACAGTTACGTCTCTGTGCTGATGTGGTATGGCAACCTGAAGTGATGTACTTATGTACGAAGTTCTGCGTTGTACCTGTCTGTCTGTCTGTCTGTCATTGCTCGGTTAATTGGGTCGATTATGATGTGTTAGTTGAATGCTGCTTGACCAGTGTCAAGCGTCTACAAATCGTTGCACTTCCTCTACCCAAGATCTCAAACGTTTCTCGACTAAATGTTTAACCATAACTATTTGTGTTCACCGATAACAGTGAAAATACATCATGGCGCTTGATGGTTAGTTGGTGTTCATTGAGAAGTAGATAGAAAAGCGCTCAAATTCAGAAAGTATTTCTTGCAGTTGTAATAGTTTATTTTGTAGATGATATTGGTTTTCCTTATAGTGGTGCTTGGATGTAGTGGACAGGAATCTCTGCCTGATCTGGGTTCCATGTCATTTGACACTCATCAAGAAAGTGTTTTGAGAGAACCTATACTCCCTGGTGGTGAATATCAGTTTCCTAAACGAATTCTCTTATGACGCATCAACCATCATTTTACACACTAAATTCAAACTGAGAATGAAGCTATTGAATGCTATTATGAATTAGTAGTAGTAGTGTGGTGCGCGCTACTTATAAGTAGTATATGACGTGAGTGAAAACGTAATGTCTTGCAGCAGAAGATGGTGTAATATCAAGAAAGGAAGAGTGGGAACACAATGGAATTTGTATGAAACGCATGATTAGTGACAATGGATAGATGTTTTGCAACAGGAACAGTCCAGTTCGATATGATGGACTGATATTTTGCAAATTAACGATTTACAATATGGTTTTCCAACATTACAGAGTTACTCAGTAAAATCACTGCAACTGCATCCACCACAACATTTCATTCGACACAGTTGTTATATCCGATATCCAATATCTTTTTCACGAGCTAGTGTAAACCAGTTTGATTTCTTCGCGCTCGATTCTTGGTCTTTCGGTACGGTTCTAGGTGTTCGTCAATGTCCAATGGATGGAGGTCTAGCCACTAGACTGTCTAATTCTAGTCATTTGGCAGTTGGTTCTGAGTTTGTATGTCTCGGGATTTTAATTAAAACGTTTGTTTCAGGACAGTAGGATTTCTGGATACTAGCAGCCGTCACATTACCAGACCGGAGATCAGTTAGTTGCAATGTGGAGAGTAATAAGGTTAATAAGTATAAAATTCTAATGATAATATGAATAATCATTATCAATCATCATTGTTAGACCACCAAGAAACCTGGAAGCACTGGACGGCCGTTTCGTCCTAGTATGGGGACTCCTCAGCAGTGCGCATCCACGACTCCTGCTCCTCGCAGGATTCGAACCCGGGACCTTTGGCATTGTAGGCGAACGCCTTACCATCGGACCACTGGGCCGGCATCCAACGGTGTTAATGTCTAACTCTGATTGATCTAGGGATTTTGCGCGACCTCACCCATTTGTCTTTGGTAGTTACTGCCTACACCCGACAGGGTTGAACTCCACTGGTCACGTCTTCTCAACTAGAACTCCGAGAATTTCCTCACGAAGCTAGTCACTAGTGAGCACTTACATTATATTGGGGCACAGTTTTGGAGGTTTGCGTTTTTACACATTTGAAATCATTAATCAATCATCATTGTTAGACCACCATTAGAAACCTGGAAGCACTGGACGGCCGTTTCGTCCTAGTATGGGACTCCTCAGCAGTGCGCATCCACGACTCCTGCTCCTCGCAGGATTCGAACCCGGGACCTTTGGCATTGTAGGCGAACGCCTTACCATCGGACCACTGGGCCGGCATCCAACGGTGTTAATGTCTAACTCTGATTGATCTAGGGATTTTGCGCGACCTCACCCATTTGTCTTTGGTAGTTACTGCCTACACCCGACAGGGTTGAACTCCACTGGTCACGTCTTCTCAACTAGAACTCCGAGAATTTCCTCACGAAGCTAGTAACTAGTGAGCACTGTTACCATTATATTGGGGCACAGTTTTGGAGGTTTGCGTTTTTACACATTTGAAATCATTAATCAATCATCATTGTTAGACCACCATTAGAAACCTGGAAGCACTGGACGGCCGTTTCGTCCTAGTATGGGACTCCTCAGCAGTGCGCATCCACGACTCCTGCTCCTCGCAGGATTCGAACCCGGGACCTTTGGCATTGTAGGCGAACGCCTTACCATCGGACCACTGGGCCGGCATCCAACGGTGTTAATGTCTAACTCTGATTGATCTAGGGATTTTGCGCGACCTCACCCATTTGTCTTTGGTAGTTACTGCCTACACCCGACAGGGTTGAACTCCACTGGTCACGTCTTCTCAACTAGAACTCCGAGAATTTCCTCACGAAGCTAGTCACTAGTGAGCACTTACATTATATTGGGGCACAGTTTTGGAGGTTTGCGTTTTTACACATTTGAAATCATTAATCAATCATCATTGTTAGACCACCATTAGAAACCTGGAAGCACTGGACGGCCGTTTCGTCCTAGTATGGGACTCCTCAGCAGTGCGCATCCACGACTCCTGCTCCTCGCAGGATTCGAACCCGGGACCTTTGGCATTGTAGGCGAACGCCTTACCATCGGACCACTGGGCCGGCATCCAACGGTGTTAATGTCTAACTCTGATTGATCTAGGGATTTTGCGCGACCTCACCCATTTGTCTTTGGTAGTTACTGCCTACACCCGACAGGGTTGAACTCCACTGGTCACGTCTTCTCAACTAGAACTCCGAGAATTTCCTCACGAAGCTAGTCACTAGTGAGCACTGTTACATTATATTGGGGCACAGTTTTGGAGGTTTGCGTTTTTACACATTTGAAATCATTAATCAATCATCATTGTTAGACCACCATTAGAAACCTGGAAGCACTGGACGGCCGTTTCGTCCTAGTATGGGACTCCTCAGCAGTGCGCATCCACGACTCCTGCTCCTCGCAGGATTCGAACCCGGGACCTTTGGCATTGTAGGCGAACGCCTTACCATCGGACCACTGAGCCGGCATCCAACGGTGTTAATGTCTAACTCTGATTGATCTAGGGATTTTGCGCGACCTCACCCATTTGTCTTTGGTAGTTACTGCCTACACCCGACAGGGTTGAACTCCACTGGTCACGTCTTCTCAACTAGAACTCCGAGAATTTCCTCACGAAGCTAGTCACTAGTGAGCACTGTTACATTATATTGGGGCACAGTTTTGGAGGTTTGCGTTTTTACACATTTGAAATCATTAATCAATCATCATTGTTAGACCACCATTAGAAACCTGGAAGCACTGGACGGCCGTTTCGTCCTAGTATGGGACTCCTCAGCAGTGCGCATCCACGACTCCTGCTCCTCGCAGGATTCGAACCCGGGACCTTTGGCATTGTAGGCGAACGCCTTACCATCGGACCACTGGGCCGGCATCCAACGGTGTTAATGTCTAACTCTGATTGATCTAGGGATTTTGCGCGACCTCACCCATTTGTCTTTGGTAGTTACTGCCTACACCCGACAGGGTTGAACTCCACTGGTCACGTCTTCTCAACTAGAACTCCGAGAATTTCCTCACGAAGCTAGTCACTAGTGAGCACTGTTACATTATATTGGGGCACAGTTTTGGCAGGTTTGCGTTTTTACACATTTGAAATCATTAATCAATCATCATTGTTAGACCACCATTAGAAACCTGGAAGCACTGGACGGCCGTTTCGTCCTAGTATGGGACTCCTCAGCAGTGCGCATCCACGACTCCTGCTCCTCGCAGGATTCGAACCCGGGACCTTTGGCATTGTAGGCGAACGCCTTACCATCGGACCACTGGGCCGGCATCCAACGGTGTTAATGTCTAACTCTGATTGATCTAGGGATTTTGCGCGACCTCACCCATTTGTCTTTGGTAGTTACTGCCTACACCCGACAGGGTTGAACTCCACTGGTCACGTCTTCTCAACTAGAACTCCGAGAATTTCCTCACGAAGCTAGTCACTAGTGAGCACTGTTACATTATATTGGGGCACAGTTTTGGAGGTTTGCGTTTTTACACATTTGAAATCATTAATCAATCATCATTGTTAGACCACCATTAGAAACCTGGAAGCACTGGACGGCCGTTTCGTCCTAGTATGGGACTCCTCAGCAGTGCGCATCCACGACTCCTGCTCCTCGCAGGATTCGAACCCGGGACCTTTGGCATTGTAGGCGAACGCCTTACCATCGGACCACTGGGCCGGCATCCAACGGTGTTAATGTCTAACTCTGATTGATCTAGGGATTTTGCGCGACCTCACCCATTTGTCTTTGGTAGTTACTGCCTACACCCGACAGGGTTGAACTCCACTGGTCACGTCTTCTCAACTAGAACTCCGAGAATTTCCTCACGAAGCTAGTCACTAGTGAGCACTGTTACATTATATTGGGGCACAGTTTTGGAGGTTTGCGTTTTTACACATTTGAAATCATTAATCAATCATCATTGTTAGACCACCATTAGAAACCTGGAAGCACTGGACGGCCGTTTCGTCCTAGTATGGGACTCCTCAGCAGTGCGCATCCACGACTCCTGCTCCTCGCAGGATTCGAACCCGGGACCTTTGGCATTGTAGGCGAACGCCTTACCATCGGACCACTGGGCCGGCATCCAACGGTGTTAATGTCTAACTCTGATTGATCTAGGGATTTTGCGCGACCTCACCCATTTGTCTTTGGTAGTTACTGCCTACACCCGACAGGGTTGAACTCCACTGGTCACGTCTTCTCAACTAGAACTCCGAGAATTTCCTCACGAAGCTAGTCACTAGTGAGCACTGTTACATTATATTGGCGCACAGTTTTGGAGGTTTGCGTTTTTACACATTTGAAATCATTAATCAATCATCATTGTTAGACCACCATTAGAAACCTGGAAGCACTGGACGGCCGTTTCGTCCTAGTAAG
>OX103977.1:1534145-1573947 GCA_944470395.2 Schistosoma turkestanicum
ACCACCATTAGGGGGGGTCCTGGAGAGCCCTGGGACGGGCCGTTTCGTAGTCCTGAGTATGATGGACTCACGTTCAGCAGTGCGCGTCAGGTCCACGACTTACACCTCGCTTCCTCTGCGCAGGGATTTCGAACTAACCGGGACCTTTGGCATTGGTGGGGCCGAACGGCCTTGAACCATCGGGAACCACTGGGTCCGAGCCATCCAAACCGTGTTTGGACTGTCTAAGCCTCAATGATTGATCTAGGGGTTTTGACGCGCACCATCGGGCACCCGTGTGGTTGTCTTTGGGTAGTAACTACCAAAGACAAAAATGGGTGAGGTCGCGCAAAAATCCCTAGATCAATCAGAGTTAGACATTAACACCGTTGGATGCCGGCCCAGTGGTCCGATGGTAAGGCGTTCGCCTACAATGCCAAAGGTCCCGGGTTCGAATCCTGCGAGGAGCAGGAGTCGTGGATGCGCACTGCTGAGGAGTCCCATACTAGGACGAAACGGCCGTCCAGTGCTTCCAGGTTTCTAATGGTGGTCTAACAATGATGATTGATTAATGATTTCAAATGTGTAAAAACGCAAACCTCCAAAACTGTGCCCCAATATAATGTAACAGTGCTCACTAGTGACTAGCTTCGTGAGGAAATTCTCGGAGTTCTAGTTGAGAAGACGTGACCAGTGGAGTTCAACCCTGTCGGGTGTAGGCAGTAACTACCAAAGACAAATGGGTGAGGTCGCGCAAAATCCCTAGATCAATCAGAGTTAGACATTAACACCGTTGGATGCCGGCCCAGTGGTCCGATGGTAAGGCGTTCGCCTACAATGCCAAAGGTCCCGGGTTCGAATCCTGCGAGGAGCAGGAGTCGTGGATGCGCACTGCTGAGGAGTCCCATACTAGGACGAAACGGCCGTCCAGTGCTTCCAGGTTTCTAATGGTGGTCTAACAATGATGATTGATTAATGATTTCAAATGTGTAAAAACGCAAACCTCCAAAACTGTGCCCCAATATAATGTAACAGTGCTCACTAGTGACTAGCTTCGTGAGGAAATTCTCGGAGTTCTAGTTGAGAAGACGTGACCAGTGGAGTTCAACCCTGTCGGGTGTAGGCAGTAACTACCAAAGACAAATGGGTGAGGTCGCGCAAAATCCCTAGATCAATCAGAGTTAGACATTAACACCGTTGGATGCCGGCCCAGTGGTCCGATGGTAAGGCGTTCGCCTACAATGCCAAAGGTCCCGGGTTCGAATCCTGCGAGGAGCAGGAGTCGTGGATGCGCACTGCTGAGGAGTCCCATACTAGGACGAAACGGCCGTCCAGTGCTTCCAGGTTTCTAATGGTGGTCTAACAATGATGATTGATTAATGATTTCAAATGTGTAAAAACGCAAACCTCCAAAACTGTGCCCCAATATAATGTAACAGTGCTCACTAGTGACTAGCTTCGTGAGGAAATTCTCGGAGTTCTAGTTGAGAAGACGTGACCAGTGGAGTTCAACCCTGTCGGGTGTAGGCAGTAACTACCAAAGACAAATGGGTGAGGTCGCGCAAAATCCCTAGATCAATCAGAGTTAGACATTAACACCGTTGGATGCCGGCCCAGTGGTCCGATGGTAAGGCGTTCGCCTACAATGCCAAAGGTCCCGGGTTCGAATCCTGCGAGGAGCAGGAGTCGTGGATGCGCACTGCTGAGGAGTCCCATACTAGGACGAAACGGCCGTCCAGTGCTTCCAGGTTTCTAATGGTGGTCTAACAATGATGATTGATTAATGATTTCAAATGTGTAAAAACGCAAACCTCCAAAACTGTGCCCCAATATAATGTAACAGTGCTCACTAGTGACTAGCTTCGTGAGGAAATTCTCGGAGTTCTAGTTGAGAAGACGTGACCAGTGGAGTTCAACCCTGTCGGGTGTAGGCAGTAACTACCAAAGACAAATGGGTGAGGTCGCGCAAAATCCCTAGATCAATCAGAGTTAGACATTAACACCGTTGGATGCCGGCCCAGTGGTCCGATGGTAAGGCGTTCGCCTACAATGCCAAAGGTCCCGGGTTCGAATCCTGCGAGGAGCAGGAGTCGTGGATGCGCACTGCTGAGGAGTCCCATACTAGGACGAAACGGCCGTCCAGTGCTTCCAGGTTTCTAATGGTGGTCTAACAATGATGATTGATTAATGATTTCAAATGTGTAAAAACGCAAACCTCCAAAACTGTGCCCCAATATAATGTAACAGTGCTCACTAGTGACTATAGCTTCGTGAGGAAATTCTCGGAGTTCTAGTTGAGAAGACGTGACCAGTGGAGTTCAACCCTGTCGGGTGTAGGCAGTAACTACCAAAGACAAATGGGTGAGGTCGCGCAAAATCCCTAGATCAATCAGAGTTAGACATTAACACCGTTGGATGCCGGCCCAGTGGTCCGATGGTAAGGCGTTCGCCTACAATGCCAAAGGTCCCGGGTTCGAATCCTGCGAGGAGCAGGAGTCGTGGATGCGCACTGCTGAGGAGTCCCATACTAGGACGAAACGGCCGTCCAGTGCTTCCAGGTTTCTAATGGTGGTCTAACAATGATGATTGATTTTAAGTGATTTCAGATATGAAAATACATTAGCCGAAATAAAATACCTCACCCATATGGTTGTGGGTTAATGAATGACTGAACGAATGAATAACTGATCGAGGTCATCAATGTGTAATTTAGCATTATTGGCACATTTCGTAGGGCGCGCGCGCACACACACACGCAGACATACACACACACACACGCAGATACACACACAACGATGAATACCAGTCAGTATGAGAGATACAAACTCGAAGCAATGTAAAAGAATATGATGGAAATGAACAACAAGTTCGTAAAATAATTTACAAACAAGGTATACATGTTGTGCTTGATAACATTGCACTGGCTTATCTTTAGTGTTTGGGTAATAGTATTTTTTGTGTGAAGTTATTCAGTCACTCTTACAAACTAACTGATAGGAATTGATAAACTTTCGGAAACAATGGAAGAAAAGCTAATAGTTGTTTTCACCTAGGTACATATTGTAGTGAACGAGAACACAGGTGGGGCAACCGAATTGTATTTAACGAAAATTACAGAGTTACTCAGCAAAATTGGAAAACCATATCGTAAACGGTTAATTTACAAATCTTCAATCCATCATCAATCCATTGTCTAACATTTCACAATTCATGCGTTTCACACAAATCCCATTGTGTTCCCACTCTTCCTTTCTTGATCTTCTCCCATCTTCTGCTGCCAGACATTACGTTCTACACTCACGTCATATACTACTTATAAGTAGCTCGCACCACACCACTACTACTACTACTACTTTATTTATTGTAGATTAGATTTGACGCACTGATGAACATTTGATTTAACTAGGACAAAATAATACAATTCTATTTCACAATACGTGATTCAACACAGATAGAAACGGTTGAACTCAAAACTATTAGCCCACTATATATCAATCATCTTAACCTTGAATTCTGAATAATTTGGTTACCAATCAGGGAAACTTTTTGACATGAAGAATTTCGACATTCTGTACATATATATATAATACAATTCAGATTAATGACAAAATTCACTTCAATACATTACTTAGTTCTATTTTATTTTGGTTACAATTAAAAGTAAAGCTTATTGTAGTGTAAAGGGATACTACCCCTAAACTCAGGTGGTTTCATTTGGTCGAAAAATAAAATTTCGGAAACGCGAAAAAAATTATTGCCTGACATGAAACAAAAGGTAATAGAAGTGTTCTGGCCTATTTGCATCAAGATGGGCTGCCTCTTCTACTATCCTACACCATATATATGTACACCATATGCTAGCTATACTGCTGCTATATAGAGATATATAGGTCTCCTATGAGACTAGAGGTTCGCTGTGAATATTCTGGATAGCTTTGCTTTGCTTTGGTAAGCATTGTTAACAGTCTATATACAAAATTGGTGAGCAGGGCGACCGATTTCATTGATACTACTGGTGGTTGTTTTGCAACATTTCCGAGGGCCATGGTCATTGGGGTACTGTATTACATATCACCATTGCTAATAATAATAATGAGTTTGACAGTCATATAAGCGGGATGGGTCGAAATGGCCTGTTCATGCGGTTGACGCGATCATATATATACCAGTGTGTGTATATGTAAATGGTGTGAATGGTCCACCAGGGTATCTGTGTGGTTCCACCACACGACTGAGCCAAGCTATTCATGTACTAATGGTAAAACGTGTCCAGTCTCTTTGGTTCTCCTGAAAACCAATATAAAATTGCCCCCTTGACAATACAGGGTAAATTCACATATTTTTGAATGATTGTTATTGTTAGTAATAGTTTAATAACTCCCAGCGTGTGTTAAAATTCAGCATTGGGATTAATCAATACCTGTTGACGATTGATTTTTACATCGCCTAGTGTGTTACTAGTTTCAAAACATCCTGGACGTTACTGTTTGACACAATTCAAAATGTAATCAGGAAGAATGTTGTTTATTTTCTAAAATTCTCTACTCTATAAATATTGGGTTCGTCACTAAGTCTGCTTGAGGCTATTACGAGTTCACCTTAGTCGATAAACGCGAACGAGACAATTACCAGAGTTCAGATAGGCTACCTTGTATCCCAAGCTGTAGACAGAAGTCTTTGTAAGCGTAGAAAGTATATTCTACAAACACCCAGCAATCACACAGTACAATCAAGCATACAACTCTCGTTTATTTATACAACACAGAAACGTCCTAGTGGGACAGTCACAAAAATAACACACTAAAATACTCAGCAGTCAATCACACAGTCATGGATTTTCCTGGTGGGACATAAAATCTCAAGGTCAACTGATTAGCCCATGCTGGCAAACGTGAAATCCAAACAAAATAAGGCATTTATCAAGCGAGTTGTGTTGGGGATCTGATATCCCCCCATGTTTTAATTTCATGTATACAAACTTTGTCACTGGTTGTAAAATCTTATCGTTTCTTGTCTTTTCTATTTCTAGTTTATTGCTGGAATTGTAACAGTGATTGGTGGAATATATATTTGGGGCGAAAAATCTTTGCATAACAGCCTACATACATTTATCCTAGATGGAATCAGTAGTTTAAAAGATAAGAAAGAAATTACAAAGTTACTGTTTAAATTATTCGATGAGATTCGTAAGTTGATGTGATTTTTGGTCAAAAATTTTCATAACTATATATTATTAATTAAAAGAATTTGCACATAGAAATCACTACGTACTTACTTACCTACTTACGCCTTTACCCCCAATCGAGCATGGGCCATCCACCAGTTTTCTCCAACCAACTCTGTCCTGGGCTTCGCTTTCCAGTTCTGTCCAATTTTCAATCATTCTTCTCATATCTTTCTCTATTTCTCGAAGTAATGTGTTCCTTGACCTTCCTCTTTTCCTTTTGCCTTCAGGGTTCCATGTAAGGGCTTTTCTCGTGATGCACTTAGGTGCTATTCGTAGTGTGTGTCCTATCCACTTCCACCGCTTCTTCCTGATTTCCTCCTCTACTGGAATCTGGTTTGTCCTCTCCCACAGTACATTGTTGCTGATCGTGTCTGGCCAACGAATCCAAAACCATGAGATGATCATTTTTAGATCACTATTAGAAACCTTGGAACACTGAATGGCTGTTTCGTCCTTGCATGGTACACATCAGTAATGCGCATCCACGGCTCAATGGTCCATAGGTTAGGTGTTTGCGCGCAGGACCGTAGGTCCTGGGTTTCAATCCTACAAGGTGCAGGAGTTGTGGATGCGCACTGCCGATTGTTGGGGACGTTAGATCGCCAGGAGTCACTTAACAAAGGACCTAAATTTTGACTTTATTCATGGGTCAGTCAGTTGACCTTGAGATTACATTTCCCACCAGGAAAATCCTCGATTGTCATTGGTTGACGTGTTATTTTAGTACGCTATCCAAGGACGTCTCTATGATTTGTAGATAAACTTAATTTGTATGCTTGAGGACCTCGATTTTCTGGGTGCTTTTAGAATACACTCTATGCACCATATCAAGACATTTTGATACCGTTAAAAGGGCCTTGGGATGTTCGGATTAGAATAGCCTATCGTGTCACTGGATCACTTATCTTAGGCCTCATTTACCGGGTAAGGTGACTTCGTAATAGTTTCAAGAATATCAGTTGACGAGCATAACACTGAGAAACGATGCGAAACAGCCGTCTTTCAGTGCTTCCAGGTTTCTAATGACGGTCTAGCATTGATCGATCCATCATTTCAAAAAAGCAACTCAACAATCTTCACATTACCATAAT
Source organism: Schistosoma turkestanicum (assembly GCA_944470395.2). Taxonomy (NCBI): domain Eukaryota; kingdom Metazoa; phylum Platyhelminthes; class Trematoda; order Strigeidida; family Schistosomatidae; genus Schistosoma; species Schistosoma turkestanicum. Next base: position 1,540,443 of record OX103977.1, read on the forward strand.
TCAAATGAGGAAATCACAACTTACATATTGAGAAGACTGAGGCAGGCGCTGAAGATTGTATTATGCAAATTTACCCTCTGAGTCAATTAAAAACGAAAACATTACATGAACACTCTATTTGCACACCATCTTTGAGTCGTGACTTCCAACACTCCATCCTTCTTCCATTCCTGTTGTTGCCTGCCTTTCCTTCCTGTTGGTACTCCATTCACTTCTTGCTTTTGCTCCATTCGCTTTCCGTTTTCCTCTTCTGACCGTGAGACTTCTTCTTTCACGTCGCTTCTTATACTACTTATATCGTTCGTATAAGTAGCACACACCACAATATAACTAGGTCATAAATGGATACCAAACTGAATCCTGTATTCATTGTTAGTGAACAATAATTATGAAATAGTAAAACTTCTAACAACACTCAGTAGTTTAAATGAAAGCTAACATCAAGAAGAATACAAACACATAAAATTACGCAATCAAAAATATTTTTACAAGTTTATTTTTTTTACCGTAGGATGATACTTGCAAGAGTATCACTCGTTCTAACAGCCTCTGAATGATTTTTAAAGTGAACTATGTTACGTCTGCACGTAAACACGTCAACTTGATATGCTTGAACTATTATGAGTTCAGCTAAATCGGTAAACGAGAGCGAGGATCGAGGATCCGGCAACACGACATGTTACTCAAATCCGTTTATCCCAATCCCCATATTGAGTAAAAAATAAGAAGATACGACATGAAGTAGAATCTGTATTCTACAAACAGCCAGAAAGTACGAGGTCCGAATCCAGAAGAGAATCACCATCTCGGACTATTGATTCGGGTCAGGGTCCATAAAACGTTACACATAATGCATATTTATACATTTTGGTCGAATAGGAAACAGCATCGAATTCTGTGACATTGACAGTTAAGACGACCAATAGGAAGTAACATTTGAAGTGACATTGATAGTCAGGACAACCAATAAGAAACAACATTGGAGCACGTGACATTGATATCTAGGACGACCATAAAATTGACCAGTATGAACTAACCAATAGGGATAGACCAATAATTCTCTTAGGATATGTGATGAATATCATAACAAACTATCATCATGGATTTTTCTTTTCATAACAAATCGATATGAAATATTATTACTATTATTATTATTATGATTATCGAAATATACTTTCCATGTTTGACTAGGCTCAATCGAATATTGATCATATGTGACTTGAATGATTATTATTATTATTTAAATTTATTGATAAAATCTTTGATTTAATTTAATTTGATGTGATTTTGTCTACCACAAAAAAACTACAATCGAATAGAACCATTTGGAGTGTATATTTTTATTGTTGGCCTAATTGTCTTCATAATTTGCTTATTCGGTGTAATTGGAACATGTTTCAAATGTAGACAAGTGATTTATCTAGTAAGTGAAATGAGTATTTTTTAAACTTGGTATGTATCATTAAATTATACGGATGATTGAATATTTATATTTAGTTGCATTGGAGATAGTTGTGTTGGGGATGTTCGATCCACAACACAATTCGCTTGATAAATGCTTTAGTATTTGGATTTCACGTTTGCCAGCGTGGGCTGATCAGTTGACCTTGAGATTTCATTTCCCAATAGGAAAATCTTTGGAGGTGATTGGCTGCTGTGTATTTTAGTGTGATATTTTTGTGACTGTCCCACTAGGACGTTTTTACGATGTTTAAATAAACGAGAGTTGTATGCTTGATTGTACTGTGTGATTGCTGGGTGTTTGTAGAATATACTTTCTACGCTCACAAAGCCTTTTTACTTCAGCTTGGGGATTCAAGGTAGCCTATCTGAACGCTGGTTCATTGTCTCTTTCGCGTTTATCGACTAAGGTGAACTCGTAACAGCTTCAAGCGTACACCTAGTGACGAACATAACAATTGACTAATGTCTATTTGAAAACATTGTTAAATTAAACTAATCTGTTCGTGGCATACACATTTATTCGTTAAATTTGTATCTGTTTTAGTAGAGTGAGTGATCAGTTATATTCATTCAGTACACAGTGAACCTTTTTAAGCTTCTCAAACTGATATCACTCTTATCTCCTGAACTTCATCCAATCTGGAGGTTTTTACCATCTGGCATGACTTAGTTTTGCGTTCTGTTTTTTTTCTGGTGATTTCATGAAATAATACTATGATTTAGTTTGGTTTCTTCTAGTCTTCCTCGAAATTGTTCGTGTACTAATTAATCATCAACGTTAATCAGAGTGGATTGTGTGTGTGTAGCAAATTCTCCTCCATACACACCAGTTCAACTGTAAAAGAAATCTAATTAGAGGTTAAATTAAAATGAAAGACCTAATAATTATTTGGTTTGGTGACATGGACTTCACTCTGTTATATAGATAGTACATAAAAAAGCTATAATTTCTGGATTGTCATTAAGTGACATGGTGAACTTGATAAGCTTATCGACTGATATGCTTGGAATGGTTGAGTTAACCTTACTGGGTAAACGGAGCGCAGATAAATGATGCAGTGACGGGATAAGCTATTCTAATCCTATTGTCCCAGTAACCGCTAACTAGATCAAGCGGTCTTGCTCAGGAGTACAGAATGTATTCTACAAGCATCCAAAAAATTCGAGGTTGCTAAGCACACAAATCCAGCTTATTTATATAATGATAGAGATGCCCTCGGGCGAGCCCGAAAAATAGGGTATTGAAATAATACATCAACCAATGACAGTCACGGATTTTCCTGGTGGGAAATGTAAGCCGTAGGTCGACTGAGCAGCTTATACGCGAGAACACAAAAAAATCCAAAATTAGGACTTTTTCCAAGTGCAAGAGTCGTGGATGCGCACAGCTGAGGAGTCCCATAACAGGACGAAACGGCCGTCCAGTGCTTCTTCCAGGTTTCTAATGGTGGTCTAACATTGATCGATTCATGGTTTCAAAAAATGTGCAACTTAACAGTCTCCACAACCCCGTAATGCAAATTATAAGATTCGTCACGTTTATTTTAGGCTATTTTTGCACAGAACTTCAAAGAGATGCTAAAAGCTATGTTCATTCAAATATTATCGTATATGTATATATATATATATATATATATATATATATATATATATATATATATATATATATATATGTACATATATATATATTTGTAGTACACATTTCATACATTCCCTAATCTGACTTTGTTTTAATTTTATTTTTAGTATTTAATACTACATTTGTTAGTTCTTGTACCTGAAATTGTAATCGTTGTTGTGTATTTGTGTCGACCAGATATAGTAAGTTTGTTTTCTGAAATATTGTGACTTTTTTCTTAAAGACGTTGTGAAATTTATTTCCCAATATTTTTTTTCGGTATTGACTAACTGAAAAGATTTGGATGATAGTTTTGTAGAAATCCTTGTGATATTGCCGTGAAGGAGAACACAGGTGGGGCAACCGAGTTGTATTTAACGAAAATTACAGAGTTATTCAGTAAAATAGGAAAACCATATCGTAAACGGTTAATTTGCAAATCTTCAATCCATCATCAATCGATTGTCTGACATTTCACAATTCATGCGTTTCATACGAATTCCATTGTTTTCTAACTCTTCCTTTCTTGATCTTCCCCCATCTTCTGTTGCCAGACATTACGTTGACACTCACGTCCTATACTACTTATACCTAGCTCAAACCACAATATGTGTACTCAATTTAATTAAACATATATTACTGCTTCAGTTAGGTTTTACATTAGAATTGTGATAAACTCAAATGTACATTTCTATCGTAATAGATTTGTATATTTTTAGAATGAGTGAAATAATCGCCTTGAATTTTGTAATTTATGTACTTTTAATACAAATGGTTGAGGTCACGCAAAATCCCTAGATCAATCAGAGTTAGACATTAACAGTGTTGGGTGCCGGTCCAGTTGTCCAATGGTTAGGCGTTCGCGCACAATACCGAAGGTCCCTGGTTTGAAACCTGCGAGGTGCAGGAGTCGTGGATGCGTACTGCTGATGAGTCCCATACCTGGAGGAAACGGCCATCTTTCAGGGCTTCCAGTTTTCTAATGGTGGTCTGGTAATGATTGTTTGATCATTTCAAATGTGCAACAAACACTAATCTCCATAACTCTAATTGAGAGCTTTTATACATCAGTAACAGTTTGTAGTTTTTCTGTTGCCAGATTTTCAAGACTGCATCGAAACATATTATCTGTTGTCCTAATTAGTATACTGACCGAATGATTTTAGAATAGACCAATCATGGTTAGTATTGGAATCCTAGACTGAATAATAGTATTACATAGGACTTATCAAATCGAAGTACTTGGATCCCATTTTTTAAATGTCCACACTAGAACCCGAATCTAGTATCCGTTGAATTCAAAAGGCAACGTGTTATTATAAGTTATTGAGTTCCAATGTTCACTAACTTATTCAATAGTTATGAAGGAAAATAGTAGCGATTTATAGTTACCCATTGTTGAAACTGAGTAATGAAAGTGGGAAGGATTTGATTTTGACCAATTTGGTCTCATGTGCTGTCACGGGTATCAGGGCGGTTGTCACTTCCCGGCTGCCTACATCGTGGAAGGTTGTTTCTTGAGGGACTTGAAAAGGAAGATAGATTGGTGTTGGTCTTAGAGACCTGGTTGCGTGACCTCAGAGTCCAAGGGACAACTGCTTGAGACCGGTCACGCACGACTTTTTTATGAAAGGTTTTTTGAGTATTAGCTCAGCTCTTGAAAGCCCTTAGTGGGCACCCTTACCGCTGGAAACGGAAATCCATGAGGTAAGGTGAGGTGTGACATTTATAGGGTCGACCTTTTCTAACCCCTTCCTTCCTTGTGAGAAGGCAGTATCGCTGCACATGCTGGTTATCCGAGGGAAACACCTTACTGCTGTCACACCCCTCCACAGTCAGTCAGCATTACGACTTCGCCATCAGACCTTGAGTAGCTGCTTTCAGTCTCATCGTTCTCCAATCGACCTGCCTGACATGTTAGAACCTTCAGGAACATATGTGCTAGCCAATATAGCTCGGTTGGATCATCACGATAGTCAAGCCCGACTACCACGTCAAGGTAGCAGCTACGGTCGGGTGATCAGCTTTTGTCAGAATGTGCACAGTATGAAGATCCATATTAGAATGTAGGTAAATTTAACTGACAGTCTTTAAACAGAACCAAATGCGAAGCCATGTATTTAACTGTTAACCAAATATTTTGAATGTTAAGTTGACACTGAAGTATATAGATTTGTATTCTAGTCTAAGGTTCTAAATTAGACGGCTAGAGGTTGCAGAATATGAAAGTTCTAACGTCACAGCTATGTAAGCTGTTATAAGCAATGAACAACGAGGAAAAAGCAGGGCCAATTAATGTCAGTACATCAGATGCTTTGTATCTACCAGTAATTTTCAAATTCTTTTATTTCACAATCGAGTAGTTCAATATTTAACACCACGTAATGGAAATAATTTTGTTGTAAATAGTTTTCAAAACAACAAATGTTGTCGTAGATTGAGAACTACGTTTTATGATTCTAATCAAACTAAGATTTACTTTAGAAGAACTAATCTTGGAAGATATGATCAGTGAAAACTGTACTCTTCAGTTTCTACATTGAGTCTTAAAAACAGTTTTGGACAATATATCACGTAGTGTGATAGAGAAGATCACTATCTCGATTTTAGTGTGGGTACAATTTGACTGAGTACATTGTCATGATAGATAAAACGTATTACATTGACAAGTATAAATCAGTAACAAATATGATTACTCTCACTTCAGGTAAGTTATATTTCACTGTAGTGAGAACATTCAGTTTAGCCAACTATGACTCTATACACACAACCGAAAATAAAGAGAGAAATTCTGACATTCTGATTGTCTGGGAAACAGAATGAATTTCTTCTTTTGCATCGCTAACTGACCTTAGACAACCACTAAAGACAAGAAAACAATCGACACATGTTTTATCATCATTCTTAGATAGTGTACATCTAGGACCTCACTAGAAGTGAGACCTGTGAATTTCAGATCTCATAGAGAGCTCTTAAACTCTTGATCAATGAGTTGACATTTCTAACCTCAATCACTTCGCATTATCATTCAATCATTATTCGTTACTTTGGTAATATTCATCTCGAACACAACAGGATCGAGCATCACCGGTCATAGATTCACACCAGAAGTTCAGGATTTATAAATGTAAACTGTACCATATCAACTGAATGATCTGAAGTCCATTTGCTAGCTATCAGATCTAAAAGTTAAGAGTTTGACTCTTAATCGAGTTGCGGATGCAAAGTGCAGAAGAACTACTCACTAGAACAAAGAATCTGTCTAATGCTTAATGGTTTTTTAATGATTATCTGACTGAAGTTTCAACTTTTCAACTTTTAGTCTTGCTACTTATTTACTGGTCGATTTCATTCTGACTCAAGTGTGTCTGTGTGTACTTAAGGAATGCTTTTACTCTTGTCTTATTATAGGTAACCACATTTGGTCGCGATCTATTCAATTCAAGTATTCAACATTACGTCAGTTATGATTCACCAAATATACACAGTCATGCTTTAAATCAAATCATGATACAGGTGAGAAAAATAACTTGATGCTTTAAAAAAAAATATGTATTCGTTTGAAGTGTTAAGTACCATCAGATTGGAATGAAGGATACCTCATCAAAATACCAAAGAAAGGCGATCTCAGCAAGAGTGAGAACTACAGAGGCATCACTCTTCTTTCAATACCAGGCAAAGTCTTCAACAGGGTATTGTTAAACAGAATGAAGGACTTCGTAGACGCCCAACTTCGAGATCAACAGACCGGATTTCGTAAGGATCGATCGTGTACTGACCAAATTGCTACATTACGGATCATTGTGGAACAATCAATTGAATGGAACTCACCACTCTACATCAACTTCATCGACTACGAGAAGGCGATGGATAGCGTGGATAGGAAAACACTGTGGAGGCTTCTTCGACACTATGGTGTGCCTGAGAAAATAGTCAACATCATACGGAATTCTTATGATGGATTCAACTGCAAAATCGTACACGAAGGACAGCTGACAGACTCTTTTGAGGTGAAGACCGGTGTGAGGCAAGGTTGCTTACTCTCACCCTTTCTCTTTCTCCTGGTCATCGACTGGATTATAAAGACGTTGACATCTGGAGGGAAGCACGGTATCGAATTGACAGCTAGGACGCAGCTGGACGATCTGGACTTCACAGATGACCTGGCTCTTCTATCGCACACGCAGCAACAAATGCAAGAGAAGACGACCAGTGTAGCAGCAGCCTCTGCAGCAGTACGTCTCAACATACATAAAGGAAAAAGCAAAATTCTCCGATGCAACACAACATGCACCAACCGAATCACGCTTGATGGAGATACCTTGGAGGACGTTACCACCTTCACATATCTTGGCAGCATGATCGACGAGAAAGGTGGATCGGACGCAGATGTGAGGGCGCGGATTGGCAAAGCAAGGGCTGCATTTCTACAGTTGAAAAATATCTGGAACTCCAAACAACTTTCAAACAAAACCAATATCAGGATCTTCAATACAAATGTCAAGACAGTTCTACTGTATGGAGCGGAAACATGGAGAACTACCAAAGCCATCATCCAGAAGATACAAGTATTTATTAACAGTTGTCTACGCAAAATACTTCGGATTCGTTGGCCAGACACCATCAGCAACAACGAACTGTGGGAGAGAACAAGTTAGATTCCAATGGAGGAGGAAATCAGGAAGAAGCGGTGGAAATGGATAGGACATACACTACGAAAAGCACCCAACTGCGTCACTAGACAAGCCCTCACATGGAACCCTGAAGGCAAAAGGAAAAGAGGAAGGCCAAGGAACACACTACGCCTAGAAATAGAGAAAGATATGAGAGGAATGAACAAACATTGGACAGAACTGGAGAGGGAAGCCCAGGACGGAGTTGGTTGGAGAAAACTGGTGGGCGGCCTATGCTCCATTGGGGGGTAACAGGCGAAAGTAAGTAAGTAATATATATATATATATATATATATATATATATATATATATCCCGCTTTAGTTATTATTTTGTCTGTTTTACTCTACCGTTATTCTCTGATATTTTCCCACTGTGTTGTGTCCACGCATTAATTAATTTACACTCAGTAGTTAAACTATTCCTAAGCAAGTCCTTTGCTTCAATAATCATGATGTGTGTCTGATAAGTAATTTATCAATATTATTCTAGCAGAATTACATTTCCATAGCAGACATTGTCTAGGGTAGAATATCAGTCAGACAATCCCAACTGTTACCATTTGCACATAAGTTCTCTTTCTTTATTTATCATCTCTCTCTCTCTGTTTAAAGTTACAATGTTGTGGTCTTAACAATGGAAGTGATTTTGCTCCTGCAAAATTTACAAGACAGAATATTGTATTTAATGGTGAACGATGGTATGGTAAGTGGAAATGTTTATATTTTCATATATATAATGAGCTTATTTACTTGGTTATTCACAACGGGGTTAAGTTGAAATGGAGATGAGAATCTGAGTGACAGTGTAATTATTTTGACAATTTAACACAGAGTTGTTGATGAATCAAAGTAGTGACAATGTAAATGTATAATTTATCAAACGGAATCATAAAAAAGCTTAGATTTAGAGTGGAAGAATGGTGTGTAACTGTTTGGATGAATATTTAGGGCAGTTAGTGGTTTGATTTCAAAAGTCGTTAAACTGTACATTTCAGTCTTATTTTTTTCCGGAAGAAAAATTAGTCACATTTATTTTTAGGGAACTTTTAAGTATTGCTCACATTCGTCCCTATTCATAAGGTGTGCTATCTGTTTGTCAGTTTTAGAGATCTCACTAACTATTTATTGGTTGGTTTTACTTAGGTGACTGGTGACTGACGAAATCTCAGCTTGGATACAGAAGGCTCGATTGGCGTTTGCCAACCTGCGTCACCTATGGCGTAGGCGAGATATCCGTTTGCTGACCAAAGGAAGGGTGTACTGCGCAGCAGTTCGCTCCGTTCTCCTATATGGATGTGAAACATGGCCGTTTAGAGTAGAAGATGTTCGTAGGTTACTAGCACTCTATCATCGATGTCTGAGAAGCATTGCTCGTATATTGGGGGACAACCGAGTAAGCAATGCTGTCGTTAGGAAACGAGTACTATGTAAGGATGGCAGATCAATAGATGGAGTAATGAAACTTTATCAGTTGAGGTGGTTGGGACATGTGTTACGTTTGCCCAACCACCGACTGCCTCGACGAGCTATGTTTTGTAGTGTAGGAGTAGATTGGAAGAAAGCTAGGGGCGGCTAAACCAAAACATGGCACAAATCCATGAAGTCACTGACAAGTGAACTGAGTCATGTCTGTAGATGTAGGCTACCTAGTTGGGGTCCGTGAGACGAAAGTTACCGATGGTTAGAGACCTTGAACGACATGGCTCAAAATCGTTTGCAATTGTACAAGTGCATCCATTCGTTGGATGAGCTCTCTCAAATCCTAATCTTTTGGTTTCGTCAGCACATTTACTTTTGTCTTTCTAACCTTATCTCACTGAATTATACTTCTTGAATAATATCTTCAAACCCTATTCTTCTTCATTACCATTAATACCTCTACTATCTTTATCACTATGGGATTCGATTCGACATTTGTGTCTCTGTGCTAATGTGGTATGGCAACATGAACTTATGTACATACGTACAAAGTCCTACGTTGTAACTGACTGATTGATAGCAAGTCGTCATGATTTATCTGTACTACTGTATTTGTGTCAATATGATTGGTTGTATATCTGCACCTCAATTATGTATCTATTCTCTAATTCGTTGTACACTTAGATAATCAATAATGATTAACACTCACAAAGTATGTAGATATGCTGGTCATTTTTCATTCATCCACTTACCCACTTGCTTTCTGGTGTGTTCGACTCTTATATGTCTTGTGGGTTTCATTATCTGTCAACAATTCTCAATTCAGTTCATAATAATACTGACAGAATCAACCTGAGAAAGTAAATCACTGATGAGGCGATAAATTGGAGTCAGAACTAAGGATGCAAATAACCACCACATGTGTGCCAACTTTTAAAACATCCTGTATTATATTTTTGTACATTTGAAATCATCAATCAATCATTGTTAGACCGCCATTAGAAACCTGGTAGCACTGGATGGCCGTTTCGTCCTAGTATGATATTTCCTCAGCAGTGCGTACCCACGACTCCTGCCCCTCACAGGATTCGAACCCGGGACCTTTGGCAATGTAGGCGAAGGCCTTACCATCGGACCACTTGGCCGGCATCCATCGGTGTCAATGTCTAACTCTGATTGATCTAGGGATTTTGCGTGACCTCACCCATTTGTCTTTGGTAGTTACTGCCTACTGCACCCGACAGGGTTGAACTCCATTGGTCATGTCTTCTCAACTAGAACTCCGAGAATTTCCTCACTAGTGACTAGCTTCGTGAAGTTATACGTATCTTATTTGAAGAAAATATATGACGTTAACAATAATTTTTTTCTAACAAAAATATTCAAAATGATCAATGTTCTTTTGTTTTGTTTAACTGTTTACGCCAAATTTCAATTGATAAGAATTTAAATATCCAGTCAGTTGTTGTAAAAAGAGTAAAAGTCAAGAACTAATAACAGATAATGGATGTCCTGGTCAATTTACTTTGGAAAATAGTAATATACATATAGGATGTTGGACAAAAATCAAAAGTTATATAATGCTATACGGTAATTTAACGGCATATACATTATGTGGAATAGTAGGATTGCAGGTAAGTATAATTCTGTTGTACCTAGAAAATATTTGATACAGTTGCGTTTCTGTACAGTATAAACAAATTTTGTCTGACATTGTTGCAGAACATTCAATGACGCATTTTTTCAGGGGAACAATCTGAACTACTTTAGATTTTGTTAGTAGTAAAAATGAGAATAAAGTTTGAATTAACACCTTTGGATGTGCACTCAGTGGTCTAGGGAGGAAGCGTTCGCGTGCAATACCGAACGTCTTGGATTGGATTCTTGCCAGCAGCGGTCGTGGATGGATCAGTGCTGAAGAGTCCAATTATTTCAGTGCTATTTGCTGAATTGAAACTCTCAATAATAGACATTTTTGTAATTTGAACAGAAAATGAGAAGACATTTTGTGAGATAGTACCATTTCGTGCTTTCTCGTCAGTCACATACAAGCAACATGTTATTTGTGTAAATACAGTTTTAAAGATAAGGTCAAAATTTGTTATTTGGCATGATATTATTCACTCACTAGAACCATGGTAAACAAAGGTCAACATATTCCAAGATGGTTAATAATCCACCTAGCCCGTCATCTCAAAATCGATCAAGAAACCCAGCCTCGTCCATTGCAAAACATCTAATGATGAGTTGTCATAAAATATTGACCCAAAATCAACCTTTAGAGTTGTGACATGTCAACAAAACCTACACGCACTGAAACTATTCGAAGTTATCTTGATTGGTCGAAAAAGTCCAACTTAATGTGTTCAAAAACAATTGTATGTTGACCTTTGTTTACCATGGTTCTAGTGAGTGAATAATATCATGCTAAATAAGAAATTTTGACCTTATCTTCAAAACTGTATTTATACAAATAACATGTTGCTTGTATGTTACTGACGAGAAAGCACGAAATGGTACCACTATCTCACAAAATATGTCTTCTCATTTCTCTGTTCAAATTTATCAAAGGGAACCACTGTTTTGAAGTTCTAAAAAGGAGACTCCCACATTCTACCATTTTTGTAATTGACACAGTTGATAAAGGAGGGCAACCATACTTAGAATTCCTTAGCGGATATTCCGCAATTTGGTGAAAGTTACTCAAAAACCCTAGTATATTGTCACATGTTCAAAATTAAGTTCTTCGAATTTTATTCAGAAAAGTATTGAGCATTATAGGTGTTAAAGAGCCTAAAAACTGTAACAACTGTCTTCTCAGAATTGAAGTCAATGTAAACCACCAAGTCATCATTGATATTTAATTATATCACGTACATTTTAATCTACATGCTAAATAATTTGATATTTCATATATTATTAAAGTGGACTGGGTGAGTGAGATGAAGAGGTCATTGCATAAGTCAAGTAACACAAAAGATTACTTACTTACTTACTTACTTACGCATGTTACCGCCAATCGAGCATAGGCCGCCTACCAGTTTTCTCCCCAACCAACTCTGTCCTGGGCTTCCCTTTCCACTTCTGTTCAATGTTTGTTCATTCCTCTCATATTTTTCTCTATTTCTCGGCGTAATGTGTTCCTTGGCCTTCCTCTTTTCCTTTTGCCTTAAGGATTCCATGTGAGGGCTTGTCTCGTGACGCAGTTGGGTGCTTTTCGTAGTGTGTGTCCTATCCACTTCCACTACTTCTTCCTGATTTCCTCCTCCACTGCAATCTGGTTTGTTTTCTCCCACAGTACGTTGTTACTGATGGTGTCTTTCCAACGAATCCGAAGATAACTGTTCATAAATACTTGTATCTTCTGAATGATGCCTTTCGTATTTCTCCATGTTTCCGCTCCGTATAGTAGAACTGTCTTGACATTTCTATTGAAAATCCTGATTTTGGTTTTGGTTGAAAGTTATTTGGAGTTCTTGATATTTTTCAATTGTAGAAATGCAGCCCTTGTTTTGACGACCCATGCATTCACATCTGCATTGGATCCACCTTTCTCGTCGATGATGCTGCCCAGATATGTAAAGGTGTCAGCGTCCTCCAAGGCATCTCCATCGAGAGTGAGTGATTTGGTTGGTGCAGGTTGTGTTGCATCGGAGAATTTCGCTTTCTCCTTTATATATGTTGAGACCTACCGCTGCAGAGTCTGCTGCTACACTGGTCGTCTTCTGTTGCATTTGTTATTGCGTGTGCGATAGAAGAGTGAGTATAAATAGTGGTAACATCAAAGCTGAATTCATTTACAGGCATGATTTAAATGATTCGTTAGTCTTTGTAACAATTTGTCGCATTTATAATTTTCCAGCTTTCTGCTTTCTTTTCATTTTTTTTCAGATTCTATTAATACTGTTTGTTTTAACTAGTATACGTACAAAGCGAAAAATCAAACCAGTTTGAAACCATGGAATTCAATGAGAATATTGATTGGTTAAATCTCATAAATGTTTTTTATTTACAAAAATCAAGTCTTCAAAAACGATTGAATACTCGTTATTTATATATAAATTTTTATTCTTGTTTAGTTTTTAAAAAAACAAGTACCAGTTACCTGGTACGCATGTTTGACACTTGTAAAACCAAATGTTAGGCTGAAAAAATTTTTTTTTACATAATCTGATAATGTCAATCAGATGAATGTGAAAAATTATATCGTCTTATTTTATTCACAAGTTTACAGATATGCACATTCAAAAAAAAATCATTATTTGCACAACGAAAATGAAACAATTGTTTTTTTAGAACACATATCATTTTATACTTAAATAGGTTATCAGTAGTTTAATGTCTTTTTTTAAAAAAAAACAAAATACACTATGGATGTTTCATTTTACCTGATAAAATTGAATTTTTTTCTGGTTGAATAATAATAATTTTAAGAACTTTATAAAGTAATTGATATTTGAAACTTTAAATAAAATTTCTATTATTGTTATTTTCTATGCAAAACAGTTGCAACAGACTGTTAGTTTTGTAATGAACGAGAACACAGGTGAGAGCAACTGGATTGTATTTAACGAAAATTACAGAGTTACTCAGTAAAATCAGAAAACCATATCGTAAATCGTTCATTTTCAAAATATCAGTTCATCATATCGAACTGGACTGTTCCTGTTGCCAAACATCAATCCATTGTCACTATTCATGCGTTTCATACAAATTCCATTGTGTTCTTCTAACTCTTCCTTTCTTGATCTTTCACCATATTCTGCTGCCACCAGACATAACGTTAACACTTACGTCATATACTACTTATTAGTAGCTCACACGACAGTGTTACATTCTTTTATGATAGTTTGTACGCTAGTGATGAGATTGTCATTTATTTTTCACAATAGTGTATCGATGATGGCCAAAACTCAATAAAACAAGTGATTATTGTTAGTAAACTTAGTTAATAACGTTTCTGGCTTAAGAAACACCGGAGACAATTCACAGAATCAAATAAAATATATATTGTATTACGGCGTTGTGTAAGCTGTTAAGTTGCACATTTGAAATCATGAATCAATCAGTGTTAGACTGGCTCAGTAGTCTTGAGCTCAGGCGTTCACGCGCAAGAGCAAAGGTGCTGGGGTCGAATCCTGCAAGGTGCAGCAGTTGTGTATATGTACTGATGTTGAGTCTCATATCAGAACGACACGGCCGTCCAGTAACTGGAACAAAATTCTTGACAGATGATCGGTCAAGACCACTGATACAACACTGTAAATTAGCTATTAAGTTTAAAGTCTATTTATCTTCTAGTGAAGTCAAGTTTCTAATCCTACAGGAATCAATTCGTGAAATCGAAAGGAAATCCTATTAGAACACGTTACCACACTATCCTAGTTATCCAACATGAACTGTGAATTGATCGAAGTTAGACATTAACACCGTTGAATGCCGGCCCAGTGGTCCGATGGTTAGGCGTTCGCACACAATACCGAAGGTCCCGGGTTCGGATCATGCGAGGAGCAGGAGTCGTGGATGCGCACTGACACTGATGAGTCCCATACCAGGACGAAATGGCCGTCTAGTGCATCTTCCAGGTTTCTAATGGTGGTCTAACAATGATAGATTGATGATTTCAAATGTGTAAAAACCCAAACATCCCAAACTTTGCCCCGAAAATTTAATTATTGTCAAGTTATAGTTTTTGATATTTATGATGACTTAAAATACCAATGTTTACCAAATAAGAAATGAAGCTTAGAATTTACTTCTTGAAATCTATTATTCTAATATATCAATCTACTTAATATTGATTTATTTGCTTTAATCCTTTTGTAAATCGGGATCTTTGATTATTCAATATTGTGATAAGCTTATTCGATTGTATTCTAGGTTAGTATGGATCGTTCGGAAAAGTTAGATAGTGGGTGGTTTGTGTTTTCAATATTAAAAACGTATAACTTGATGACATTGATCACTGTCAATGGAATGATGCTTTTGTGTAAACTGGATGTATAATTTACTATTTAATATTATTAAACCTATTCAGTGTATGAAATATGTTGGCTAAAAACGCGAATATATATTGTGGTGTGTGCTACTTATACGAACGATATAAGTAGTATAAGAAGGGACGTGAAAGAAGAAGTCTCACGGTCACAAGAGGAAAACGGAAAGCAAATGGAGCAAAAACAAGAAGTGAATGGAGTACCAACAGAGGAAGGAAAGGAAGCAACAACAGGAATGGAAGAAGGATGGAGTGTTGGAAGTCACGACTCAAAGATGGTGTGCAAATAGAGTGTTCAATGTAATGTTTTCGTTTTTAACTGACTTAGAGTGTAAATTTGCATAATACAATCTTCCTCGCCTGCCTCAGTCTTCTCAATATTACATGGAAGTCATGCATCGATCAATGTTAGACCACCACTAGGTAACTGGAAGTACTGGACGGCCGTTTCATCCTGGGACTCAACGTCAGTGTTCATACACAACCCCTGCACCTCATAGGATTCGAACTCAGGACTTTCGGTCGCGCATGCACACTGCTAACAAATTGTCCGACACCAGGACGTAACGGCCGTCCATGCTTCCAGGTTTCTAATGTTAGTCCAACACTGATAGATTTATTGTCACAACTCCATCCTACGAATATACTATACACTGAAAACAAACAAGAGAAATTCAAGGGCATTTTATTTTGTGGTTTTTTTGAAATTTATTCTACCCCTTGTTTTAAATCTGTTAGATGAGACTCACTACTACCGACAATACACCAATTTTTAATAGAGAACTTCTTCGAAGATTTCAGGTATATAGAAATTTTAAGAATATATATACATATACTCCTAAGAGAAAATTTTAGGACACCTTTGGTTTAGTTATCGTTTTGTGGTACGCGCTACTTATAAGTAGTATATGACGTGAGTGTCAACGTAATGTCTGGTGGCAGCAGAATATGTTGAAAGATCAAGAAAGGAAGAGTTAGAAGAACACAATGGAATTCGTATGAAACGCATGAATAGTGACAATGGATTGATGTTTTTCAACAGGAACAGTCCAGTTCGATATGATGGATTGATATTTTGCAAATTAACGATTTACGATATGGTTTTCCAATTTTACTGAGTAACTCTGTAATTTGCGATAAATACAATTCGGTTACCCTCACCTGTGTTCTCCTTCACTACAGTTTTTCCAAACAAGCAGAAATTATGTCTTGAGGGTATGTATACATATCAATAATTGTCGTTTTAATGTATGAAACGTACACGTAATACTAATCATAATTCTTGACTATATTCTATTTCGTCGATGACCATGTAGTATGTTTTTATGAATAAGGATGAATAAAGTTAAGGATTGTGTGTATTCATGAATTTTCACGCATCTGTAAAATAAAATAACCGCCTTGTCTAACTGATTTCATCCGTATTCGTTGAAATGATTTTTCAGTTATTAAAAGATTCGATTTAGCATGTATGACCAAAACTGAACAATAGTTTAAGGAGATGCTTTACGTAAAATGTGTGTGATTTTGTATCAGTGGTCTTAATAGATCACCTGTAAAGAATTTTTTTTCATATTTTAGTTTTTATGGTTACGTGGTACATGCAAAATTAATTTGTAAGACTAGCTGATATTTATGAATTACTTGTAAACAATTCAGTAGCATATTCTATTGATTCAAAAATATATATTAACTGTTCTTTAATGTGATGAATGGCAGAGATTAGATTGATCCAAACAAATGTTGCCTTTAATTTAATACTGACAAACGTCATCTAAGAAGCTGAATGAAATCGCAAAGGCTGAACACGACCATGTCACTGTTTAGGTGTGTTACACAACAATAATATACATCAGTAATTCGTTCCGACGCTGAAAGGTTGATATACTAGTTTTGTGATGGTTACATTATCAACAAGTTATTCAACGTGAAGATAAAGTCTGAAACTTTTTAAACTGTTGTACAGACATAGCCTGTTTTGATTAATTGATGCTCATCATCACCAGTAGTTTAGTTAATCCAAGTTTCTGGATCTCTCACTAAAAAATCTGACAGAAACAAGTCTTTGTCTTTTAGTTAATTAAGTAGTTTGTAGAAATTCAACTGAAAATTGTTGTGTCAACTATTAATCTCTTTTAAGTTACACATTACAAAATAACTTTGGACAGAAAATCTTTGTTTTAGTGTTAGATTTCGAATTGATGAGCGTCCACAAGCTCACTAGGTTTCAGGCTTTTTAGAATTTGGTGGACTCAGTTTTACATGAGGCCAACAAACAACACTGTAAGAAAGCTGGCAAATTTAGAGTCAACTTATCTTATGGTGAAGTAAAGTTTCTAATCTCACAGGAATAAATTCGTGAAATCGAAAGAAAATCCTATATAGAACACGTTACTAGACTTTCCTAGTTATCTCATATGAACTGTGAATTGATTGAAGTTCGACATTAACACCGTTAGATAGCGGTTCAGTGGTCCAGAGGTTAGGCATTTGTGCACAAGACTAAAGGTCCTGAGGTCAAATCCTGCGAGTTGCTGCAGTCAAGGGTGCGCAATGCTGATGAGTCCCATACCAGGACGAAACAGCCATCCAGTGCTTGCAGGTTTCTAATGGTGGTCTAACATTGATCGATTCATGATTTCAATGAGTATTATGAACTATTTTTTCGTTTTAAATTGTTATTCTTCGGTCTTTTAACAGTCGATATCTACTAGATCAATATTGAAAAACTGATTATTAAACCACTGAATTTACATAAAATCATGTATGCACTAACATATTTTGGCCAGCAAAATAATTCTTCTGTATACGCTTACTGGAATAGTAATAATAATAAACAGTGTTACAACTGGGATAATGAATGAGGTATTAGCTAAACAAAAATTTTTAAAAACAAGTCATCATTATCTCATTAACTAATCTACATCTACTGTTACGCAAGTATACCTACCAATTGTTGTTTAATGAGACAAAAGTAAGGCAAACAAACTAACTACATTAAAGTTTATAATGAAACAATGTAAAACATATTTTGTTTTAATGTCTAACCACAATTCAAGTTTCGCGGCAAACAATAACACTGATGTTACATAATGTTATATAATGTGGGTTATAATAATGAGTGTTACGTAAGACGAGTTGTTTTGAAGAGAAAAATAAAATTCATACATGAATGTGTTCATGCTACTTATAATCCTTATTAGAATCCGAAATTACATGAGTTTGAACACAAATGGAATCATGTCTTTTATTTGTAGATGTATATATGTATATATATATTAATCTTGATAGTTTAAATTCTAATAAGTGATTATTAGCATGACCTAGTATAATGATCATCTTTTGGAACAATTAGATAGATAGATAGATGTGTGGATAGATAGATAGATAGATAGATGTGTGGATAGATAGATAGATAGATGTGTGGATAGATAGATAGATAGATAGATGTGTGGATAGATAGATAGATAGATAGATGTGTGGATAGATAGATAGATAGATAGATAGATAGATAGATAGATAGATAGATGTGTGGATAGATAGATAGATAGATAGATAGATAGATAGATAGATGTGTGGATAGATAGATAGATAGATAGATAGATAGATCGAGAGTGAACGAATACCAAATTGGATCAGTCGGATTTGATCTGTTTCATTGTAGAATAATCTCTAGTACAAGTGAATTTTGTAGAATTCATATCATATGCAATAATGGAAGGTTTGTAATGCGTATGTTTGCCATTCGGACTTGAATTACTTGAATCACAATGATTGTTATAATAATAATTATGATTAGTGTTATCATTGTAAGTAGTAGTAGGAATGTAAGTCGTAGTAGTAGTGGCAGCAGCAACAGCAGTACTCGTCGTGGTCGTCGTCGTAGTAGTAGTAGTAAAATCAAGAGCAGATTCAAAATAGTTTTTCTTACTTTGATCATATATGAGAAAGTTTTTAATTAATTCATCCATACGAAGTTGTGCTGTGAAATTTGTCCACTGTCGATGATTATCATTGCTACTTATTATAGATGTTATAGTTGTTGAAGTATGTGGATAGTATGAATTTGTGAAAGGTAGTGATGTCGACAGTGGTACTACTGTAGGTGATGTAAAAAAAGATGTAGTTGTTGTTGATGATGTCATTGATGATCTGTCGATTGGAGAAGATAATTCTGAGAGGAAATTACAATTTTTCATGTGATTTTGACTGGAATTATTGCGAAATTCTTCTTCGCCTTCTTTCATTTCCATAATTAAACCATAATGATGGTTTTGATTTTTTGAAATTCTACCATCTGATGTCATATCGATAATTTCATTCATTGTCGATGAGGAGGATAACGATGATGACAAGACAATCCCGTTAGATGTTGAAGAAGAAATATTGACATTGTCTTCAACACTTGAACATTTCTCGTCGTCATCATCATCATTTTCATCTTCACCATCATCACCATCCTCATTTTCTCCAAGAGAACTTGGACATTTGGATGAGGAATTATTTTGAGTAAAATGTAATTCGGGTATATTACGTTTTAGCTTTTTATGTTTCATACGTCGATTTTGAAACCAAGTTTTCACCTTTTTTTTAGATAAAAAATAAAAAATATCTATTTTAATGAATGTACTTTAACTAATATAAAGAAAATCATAACATCTAACCGGTGTTCCTTGTTCTTTGAGTTTCGATTTAACTAAGGAAAATCTGTTTGAAACTTTTCATATGGCTTCCAAAAACAATCTGGCATCATGATTTAGTTTTAAGTATAAACTATGGACCACTGGAAGTAAGTTAACAAATAATATTGAAATAACGAGTCGACACTAACCTTAAATCTGGAAGCACTGAACAACTGTTTCGTCTTCAACAATCTTCACGACTTTGTAGTGAAAAACATCAAAATTTTATCACTAGTGATTGACTTCGTGAAGAAATTGTCGAAGTTCTAGTTGGAAGCCGTGACTAGTGGAATTCAGTCCTGTCAGGTATAGGCAGTTAGTTACCTACTGAAGACAATTTATTGATTAAAGTTAGGGATTAACACTTTTGGATGTCAACTCAGTTGTAGAGAGGTTAGGCTTTCCCGCGCGAAACCGATGTTCCTGAGTTTGATTACCGTGAGCGGAAGTCGTTAATGCACATTGCTGATGAGTGCCATACTATGCCTTGACGTCAGTCCAGTGCTTCCAGGTTTCTAACGGTGGTTTAACAATGGTCGATTCTTGACACCTTTGGTTTAGTTATCGTTTTGTGGTGCGCGCTACTCATAAGTAGTATATGACGCGAGTAAAAACGTAATGTCTGGCAACAGAAGATGGGGGAAGATCAAGAAAAGAAGAGCGAGAACACAATGGGATCTGTATGAAACGCATGAATAGTGAAATAAATGTCAGACAATGGATTGATATTTTGCAGCATGAACAGTCCAGTTCGATATGATGGATTGATATTTTGCAAATGAACGATTTACGATATGGTTTTCCTATTTTACCAATTAACTTTGTAATTTGCGATAAATACAATTCGGTTGCCCTCACCTGTGTTCTCTTTAACTACATTACTACCTCACATTTTCAATGATTGTCTATGCCAATTTAGTCAGTGATGTAAATCGTTCTCATATTCAACAGTCATCACAAGTAGATTGCCATTATAAAATGACAATGTGAAAGTCCCTTCAATCGAATACATAAATGCGTCTAAAAATCTCTATTTACACGGGTATGTTTGATAAAGACACGAAAAATAAACTTTACTACTTTGTCACATTACATGTTATTATTATAAGTTACAAGGCAAAACATGAAACAACCAACCATCACTCACTTGTGTTTCTGACAAATTCAATCGATTAGCTAATTCAATACGTTCTGGTGTAGATAAATAATGTTGTGTTTCAAACCGGTGCTCTAACCCACTTAATTGATGATCACTAAACACCGTACGTGCTTTACGACGTCGACATTGTTTCGATGAGATTGTAGTATTTCTATTATAGATTTGTATTGAAGAATAGCCGGACACTGAAATAAAATAGTTGAAAATTAACTGACTACTCAAAAGTAAAAAATGAAACAATTTAGTTAGTAGTATATTCTAGCCTCTATTTCTTCTTACATGTTCCGAAAGATTTAGCCGATATATGCATCATAAGTAATAATATGTTTTGCAATAGAAAATTTCACATGATGCGTATTCAATAAAGTGTGGTGCGTGCTACTTATAAGTAGTATATGACGTGAGCGTCAACGTAATGTCTGGCAGCAGAAGATGGGGGAGGAAGATCAAGAAAGGAAGGAGAGCGGGAACACAATGGAATTTGTATGAAACGCATGAACAGTGAAATGTCAGACAGTGGATTGATGTTTTGCAACAGGAACAGTTCAGTTCGATATGATGGATTGATATTATGCAAATTAACGTTTTACGATATGGTTTTCCTATTTTACCAATTAACTCTGTAATTTGCGATGAATACAATTCGGTTGCCCTTACCTGTGTTCTCCTTCACTACAAAAGATGTCTTCATTGTTGCAATTGTTTCCTAGAGTTTTTCCATCGTATATAATAATGGGGTTATACTTTCTCAATGGATGAAAATCCCAAATTTTAATTATATAGGTTATAAATACTAAACAAAATGTATTTTACTGTGGTGGAGTTTTGTTCTCTGATCTGGATAATATGGTTGTAGACCTTCCATTGTTCTTCTTCTCAACAACATCATCATCAGCAGCAGTACAAACTTCAGATAGAAGAAGTGAAGACTATTTAAATTTCTGCATGTTTGACGCCGTAGTTTGTTTTGTTAACCTCGATCTTGAACGAGCTACAAGTCACTTCTTCGGTCTGAAGTTGGTGCTGATGATGATGATGTTGTTCAGAAGAAGAACAATGGAAGGTCTACAACCAAAACAACATCCAGCTCAGAGAACAAAACTTCATCATAATTATCCACATGAGTTATAAATTTTCTCCACTAATCTCAATAGTTATACTGTATGAAGATAGACAAACGAAGTGATAAGTAGTAACGCTTTCTCATAACAAGTAAACATTCAAATAATCAAGAAGATTTTAACTTTTCATCGTATTGTCTTTACTGAACTGATTGATTTATATTTGCAAAATTTCGCATCGTTTATTCTAGTTAAAATCCTTAGTTGAACCCAGGACCTTCGCTATTGTGCGCGAACGCCCTAACCGTTAGACCATTGAGCCGGTATCCAACGGTGTTAATGTCTAACTTGATCAAATTCACGGAGTTGCTGAACCTCATACACAGTCTTCGGTAGACACTGCCTACACCCGAACAGGTTGAACTTCACTGGTCACGTCTTCCCACTAGAACTCGGAGAAGATTCCTCACGAAGCTAGTCACTAGTGAGCGCAGGTAATTTGCATTACGGGGTTGTGAAGATTGTTAAGTTACACATATATGTAGTAATATCAATAAGACGTATCACATTGGCCTAGAATTTTAAGGTAAGAAAGTGCATACTAATCATGAGAGAAATATTTCTATGCAACATACTTTTTATTTAGTTTGATGCACAAGTTATTAACAAAAGCATTTCAAAAAATCTAATATCCCAGGTGGCGAAGATATTCAGGTAGTGATTGTCATCGTGTTTTTAGTAAGGCAGTCGTAGAATATAACAAACTGACTGAAGTTAACAATGTGAACCAGTTGGATATATCAACTCAACACTCTAAAGTTCAAGCATTTGCAGAGAAACCTAGAGATCCTGATGTTTTTGATCTTCGATTAGACTATGGATGAGAGCTGCTCATGAAGTTTTATACTGTTAACCACCACCTAGTTTTTTAGAAACAGCAATATAGCTACAATCAGTTCATGATTTCAGCTACAACAAATGCTTGTCTTGCTGAAATTTCGTCAGACAAAATTTGTTCTCTGATTCATTAAAGAGTAATGAGGGGGAAAAAAATACTTTGAAGGATATTATGATAACCAATGTAAGTTGGTTGGGAATAGAATCGTTGAAAATTTGTGGACATTTGATTGATTTACTTTAATACTCGTTACAAGTTTTAAATACTGTGGAATTTAATCTTTATATGACTGTTGGAAAGTTCTTAAATAAGAGTCTTCTGATTATCCTAAGCAACAATGCAAGCATGTAAAGGATGCGGTTCTCCCCGTCGAAATGCAAAATGTTGCTTCAAGATTGGGTTTCATTGGCACCTGAACTAGTGATAGGGAGTGAAGTAGTTGAACGTGTAGACCGCTTCACTTATCTGGGGAGTCTCATCAGTGCCGATGGCCTGGTGACTGACGATATCTCAGCTCGGATACAGAATGCTCGATTGGCTTTTGCTAACCTGCGTCACCTATGACGCAGGCGAGATATCCGCTTGCTGAATAAAGGACGAGTGTACCGCGCAGCAGTTCGCTCCGTCCTACTATACGGATGCGAAACATGGCCGTTAAGAGTAGAGGACTTTCGTAGGTTACTAGTCTTCGATCATCGATGTCTCCGAAGCATTGCTAATTTATCCTGGGACAACCGTATAAGCAATGCTGTCGTTAGGAAACGAGTTCTATGTAGGGATGACAAATCAATAGGTGGAGTAGTGAAACTTCATCAGTTGAGGTGGTTGGGATATGTGTTACGAATGCCTAACCACCGACTGCCTCGACGATCTGTGTTTTGTGGTGTAGGAGTAAGTTGGAAGAAAGCTAAGGGCGGCCAAACCAAAACATGACACAAGTCCATAGAATCACTAACAGATGGACTGAGTGATGTTGGTAGATGTAGGCTACCTGGTTGGGATCCGCGAGACGAAAGTCACCAATGGCTAGAGACCTTGAACGAAATGGTTCTAAACTTTTGACCTACTTTATTAACGAACATTCTCAAGTTGATTCATTCGTTCGATGACCTAATCGTTTTCTTGACTCATACATACAATCTAATCAATGGTTATACATTGTGTCCACAGTATAGAATCGTGTTTAAATCATACTTATCTTATTTGAAGAAAATATATAACAGTTACAATCTGTGTGTTAAGTTAACAATAATTTTTTTCTAACGAACCGTAACTAGAGCCTTCAGGTCTCATAGAGGATTCTTAAAATCTCAGACCATTGAATGATTCAAACTTTAGTTACTTTGTAATATGATTGATTTGTAACACAAATATTAACTGTGAATTACGAAAAAAATCTACACAGAACTGTTTAAATCCAATGAAGCTGAAGTACTTTTTAATTTCTGTACAATAAATTTTTTGACTACATATAAAAAATGATGTCAGCTTGTAAAATAACACTTTATTTTACTAGTAAATGTTCAGTGCAATTTAGAATATGTCAACCACTTTCCTTTACTGATGTTGCAATATAAACTGGATTGTTAACCCTGTACCTGATTCTTCCTCTTTACCTAACCGTAAGCAAGTGGTCACTTTCAAAGGGCTCTAGGATAGAGTTACATCTTTCAAAAGAAAAGAGCATATCTTTACATCGATGAATGACATGCCTGGATGTGTAACAATAAAAATTATTTAGTAGATTAGTTATGGTAGAGCTTATATTTACTTTTATTTACTTGTATGCAGTTTAACACATTTGAGTCTTGTTCTGAGATGAGAGTTACGATGAAGTAGAATGTGAATGGAGAGTGTAAAGAATAACGTTAACTAGCTAGCTGTTTGTAGGATTTCAGATACTCACTTACAGTTGTAGTGCCTCCACGTATATTCGAGTCCGCTTACATTTAATTTGGTTAAGCCCTTTCGATTAATTTATTTAACCAAGCCATTTGTAAAACAATAACTTATATGTACCATTGGCTTTTATTATTGTGTGGTTTGTATGAGCTGGTATAACTGAGCATTGCTTAACGCCTACGCGCATATGCATCCTATTCGCTTTAATATTGATCTCTTAAATACCTCGATGACTCAGAAATTTTCCTTTTTATATATACAAACATTTTAATCTTTCTAACGCACTCGCACATTCTCCCATTCACTCGCTAGTGTGCCTGCCCCGTCTGCTTGTGGTCTGCTATTCCTATTTGTGGTGTGCCCAAAATGAACATATTCAACACTTCGAGTTTACCTTCTGATTTATAAACCATCAGACGCTATTTGGTAACGATTGTCTGGACTAACTAATTACCGAGCTTAAGAACACGTCGAAATTGGCCACCACAAATCTGATGAGCCCACCGTTCAATCTATCACATTTGCCACACAGTCATCACTTATGATAACCTCTAAAGTATCTTCACTTACCTTAATCATTGCTTTTAATATACTATGCAGGAAAAAGAAATCTACCTTCATATGTCCAAGAAAAACAATGAACTACAATTTCTGAGATGAGGTTATGTACGAAAATTCGCAAATCATTTCGAGTAGTGTGGTGTGAGCTACTTATAAGTAGTATATGACATGAGTGTCAACGTAATGTCTGGCAGCAGAAGATGGAGGAAGATCAAGAAAGGAAGAGTTAGAAGAACACAATGGAATTTGTATGAAACACATGAATAGTGACAATGGATTGATGTTTTGCAACAGGAACAGTCCAGTTCGATATGATGATGGACTGATATTTTGCAAATTAACGATTTACGATATGGTTTTACAATTTTACTGAGTAACTCTGTAATTTTCGTTAAATACAATTCGGTTGCCCCACCTGTGCTCTCATTCACTACAGTAGTACTAGAAATATGTAGCCTGTTCATATAAAAGACAGAATTTTCAATAAATAATAAATATCTTGCGTTCTAAGTAGTATGTTTAGGTGCTTTCATTGACTTAGACTAAATCTAACAGTTTTTTATATATTGGGAAGGATTGAGTGTAGACAATCATTCAACATGCGCTAATAACCTGTTCATTTTATTGGAACTTGAAGAGCGAGACAGTGGCGTACCAGATGGCAAGATTGCTTGAGGCATTTTTTTTAAATAGGAGATGGATGATAGGTCGTACAAGAGACGGGAAAGAACAGTTTCTCAAGACACGTAAGCTTTAGTTATTGAAGAAGTAAAGTAAAATCACCGTTAATAAGTTATGCAACTCCTGGTTTTCACCCTGGTAAAAATGTGTAATTATGGAGGTTTTACAAGAGAACTAAAATGTGAAGAATTAGTCTTCAAAAGTGTATTGAATAAGGGGTAGACAACAAAAGTTAATATTTATTTGTGTAAAGATTGAATTTACCTACCAAAAGTAGTAGTCCACGAGGTGAATTATATATCTGCCATTAGTAAAAGTATGTCCAGATGTGAAGAACGCATCTATTCATTTTGATCTGAGTTATGGACCTCTGTTGATTTCTCTTTGGGAAGTTTCCTCAAACTAAAAAGACCTCATCTATCAGTGCACTATGGCTGCTGTTTAATTTTTTTATTCTCGCAGTTTCATTATTTAAAACACAAATAATTTTGAGGTAAGGAATAAACTAGTTCTAAATGTTACTCAATTTCATACTTTTATTTTTCTTTGATTTCTGAACATAAAGACCGGCTTTGTTTATTTAAATCCTTAGGAAAGGAGGGCTTTCATTGTGTGCTCGAGTGGAATTCAATTCATGTTAAAGTGATGTGATCAAGAAATTTTTCAAAAACCGCTATGTTTTAATATTATCTACTAAACGGCTACCAAATGTGATCAGTAAGTGTTACTCTTTAGTACCACAGACATCTATATCACAATTACTTAGTTACTTACTTCCTTGCGCCTGTTACCCCGAATGGAGCATATACCACCGACCAGTGTTCTCTAATGTACTCCTTCCTGGGCTCCCATTTCCGGTTCTGTCTAAGTTTTGTACATCATACTTTTTTCTTTCTTTATTTCTCGGTGTAATGTGTTTCTTGGACTTTTTTTACCTTGAGAGTTCCAAGTGAGGGCTTGTCTCGCAACCCAGTTGGGTGTTTTTCGTAATGTGTGTCCTATCCACTTCCACCGCTTCTTCATGATTTCCTCCACTAGAATCTGTTTTGTTCTCTCCAACAGTAGATTGTTGCTGATAGTGTCTGACCAGCGGATCCAAAGTATTTTACATAGTAAACTGTTAGTAAACACTTGTATCTTCTGGATGATGGCTTTCGTAGTTCTCCAAGTTTCCGACAGATACAGCAGATCTGTCTCGACATTTGTATTGAAAATCCTGATTTTGGTGTTGATTGATAGTTTTTTCCAATCGTAGAAATGCACCCGCGTCCTCGCATTTGCATCGGATCCATCTTGGTTGTCGATGATGCTGCCCAGATATGTAAAGGTGTTAACGTCCTCCAAGGCATCTCCATCAAGAGTGATTTGGTTTGAGCATGTAGTGTTGTATCATTTATGTATTTTGAGACCTGCTACTGCAGAGGCTGCTCTACTGGTCGTCTTCTCTTGCATTTGTTGTTGCGTGTGCGACAGAAGAACCAAAACATCTGAGAAATCCAGATCGTCCAGCTACATCCTAGCTGTCCATTAGATAACGTGCTTCCCTCTTCATAATCCAATCGATCACCAGCAGAATATCTCTTAACTGATGACTATTAAATAATCAGTTAGTGTTAAACCTAGCTTCTGAAAAAGTAATTACTCAATTTTTTTTTCGAATTTGATTTCAAGTAGATAATGAATATATTTTCACCAAAACTCAATCAATAACTTTCAACTTACCAGGATTATGTAACATGAACGGTAACAGATTATGCGTTCCAGCATATTCATTCGTTAAAAATTCATAAACTTTTTGTGCATAGTTAGTAGTATCATTATCAATCTTATGATTAATATTCTCATGATTAGTTGGATAGAATATGGGCGATTTCGATTCATCCTGTAATGTTTTTGTGACAACATTCTGATTATTCATATAATCTTTAATTAAATTTTTAATCATTGTTAAATTCTCTTCATAGTGTTCATTGGTTTTTTTCATTGTCAAATCTTCTTGTCCATAATTATCATGCTGATCAGGATAATGATAACTAGGAACATGATTCTGTTGCTGTTGCTGATGCTGATGAAGATGAAGATGCTTTTGTTCATCAGCCAATAAAAATTTCTTTCTCAAACTATTCACATCAACTTCGTGTTGTTGTTGTTGTTGTGGGTGTTGTTGAACACTTTTTGTCATGTCTAATTTTGCTTTTAGAAAACATTCTAATTCCGATGGAGTTGTTGTAAGATTATTTTCGTAAAGATTTTGTGTTAATTTTGTAAATAGTGATAATTTCTCTGGACTATATGTATTTAACAATTGTGTAATAGTTGAACTTAGGTCAGATTGTTCTTTATTATTTACGAGTGGTTGATATTTGCTATCAGAGTGATATTTGATTGTCTCATTGGTTGTTGTTGTAGTGGTGCTTGTGGTTGTGATGTCGGCAGTCGAGGTCGCTGCCATTCGTTTCATATTCACATCATTTGAAGACAAATTCTCATGATCTGATGAGTATAATAATCGTTGAATATGAAAATTTATTGAAGGTGTATCATTTGAAATGTTGGTACAAAAGTTTGATGAGGATATTCCTTTGAAAGTGTTCATTTTTTCTCGAAGTCAACAAATATGATGATGTCTGTCGGGAATCGATTAAGCTACAATATATATACAGTTAAATAAATCAGAATGATTTCTATTTAATTATTCCGTTTTCTTAATATCAAGTACAAACCAATTTATAGCAAAAAAAAAAACGGTTTTCATCATGTTCTGAGCTAAGACGGCTGTAAATCGGTTTCGTTGTTATTTATTTATGATGACTAAACACAAGATATGATACACGACTATCATTATCGATTCTTGTATTGTGAAAAACTTTATCTCTGACGCTTTGACATTAAATTATCAAAAAGGTGACTGATTACTGGAGCTCAAATTTCGAAGTTCAAATCTTTATGGTCAGTTGGAAATTTCTCGATTAAATGTTCAATTATATTGCTACTGTCTTTCAATTCGCGTCGCATCACCAGTAGGCACTTCAGTAAAATTCCAAACTCTAATACTACTTTCTGATTTTTAAATAGTTTCCTATAGAACAGTATAAAAATTGTTTCAGCAGTAACTCATTTATTACCGGTGGATATCAACTTACCTTATTATTAATAAAACATTAAACTGTAAACCTTGTTGAATAAGGAATTATAAATGTGTCTGTGTGTGCGTGTGTGTAGGTGTATGTTGGTGGAGATAAAAAGGGTAGAAAAAGTTTGTTGCTGTTCTGTCTCTCTGTAATTCATAATTGAAGAAGGTGATCACAGATAATTTCATAATTTTTAATATACAGGGAAGAATTATTACTATGAGAAGGGGGAGAGAAAGTAAAGTTTTGGTATGATGATTATTATTATGTGTTTATCCCATTTTCCTCTTATTATTATTATCTTATTTTTCCTTAGAAAGAAAGAGATAATGAGGATAAACTGAGTAAAAAAATTACCCTACCATGTTTTTCCCTCTCATTGATATTCTAGATTAAAAATGTAAACGATGAAAATGAAAATATAAGGACAAATATTAAATGGTCACTGATAATTGGCTCAATCATTTTTGATCATTCAATAATGAATTCTGATTGGTTAAAAGTTAATTATCCAATTAGATGAACATAATTATTTGAATTTCTTAACCCCATGTGTTATATTTTAGAAATAATTTCAGATAACAAAAATATGGTAAGACGTTTTTTTTATTTGATACGAAACATAGAAATTACATTAGAAATCATCAATCAATCTTTGTTAGACCACCATTAGAAAGCTGGGAGAAGCACTGGATGGCCGTTTCGTCCTGGCATGGGATTCATCAGCAGTGCGCATCCACGACTCCCGAACCCCGCAGGATTCGAACCCGGGACCTTCGGTATTGTGCGCGAACGCCTAACGTTTGGACCAATGGGCTAGAACCCAACGGTGTTAATATCTAACTTTGATTGATCTACGGATTTTCGCGCGTGAGGAATTTCTCGGAGTTCTAGTTGAGAAGAC
Source organism: Schistosoma turkestanicum (assembly GCA_944470395.2). Lineage (NCBI taxonomy): Eukaryota > Metazoa > Platyhelminthes > Trematoda > Strigeidida > Schistosomatidae > Schistosoma > Schistosoma turkestanicum. Next base: position 1,570,591 of record OX103977.1, read on the forward strand.
GTGACTAATGGAGTTGAACCCTGTCAGGTGTAGGCAGTAACTACCAGAGACAAATGGGCGAGGTCGCGAAAAAATCCGTAGATCAATCAGAGTTAGTCATTAACACCGGCCATCCAGTGCTTCTTTCACGTTTCTAGTGTTGGTCTAACAATGATTGATTGATGATTTCAAATGTGTAAAAACACAAAACCTCCAGAACTCTGCCCAAAAATAAAAATAACGATTTATTCTTTAGTGTCATTTTAGTTGTGTTTTGTGAACTGATACGTTCATAGAATATGAAATCTTGTTATGGTGTTTCTTTCTCTGAACTGGATCTTTCGGAAAATCACAGATGACATAGGATCAAGAAGCAGATCAAAAGGAGGATACAGTCTACACAAAGGTGCGAACAACGATAGATTTAAGGTCAACAACAACAGCCAATCAAGATCGAGGTTGACAGAACAAGCTACAGGTAAAACGTGGGGAAATGAGAACACCTCACTTAATCTTAAGTTTGTGTAAGATCCATTTTGAAGGCTTCGTTTGTGAAAATTCCTCCATGTATCTAAATAAGTAGGTTTCTCATATTTCGACATTATTATGCCAACTTAATTACAAAACACTATACAATGGTCACATTGTAAATAAATAGAATATGATTGACAGTTAACCAATGAACCTATGAATAATCAAACGAATTTCTCCAGCTGACATTTTAATCATTAAAGAAATTCTAGAAGTGACACAAATACTTTTAGAAAAATGTTATGTTCTAGAGATTGTTAAAGTTGAAGTTTCACATTACAAAATCAACTTGGTTAGATGGTCACTGGAAACTCTGAGGTATAACTGTTTAGTTCTTAGTAGGCAACTACCAATCAATGCACATCTATGACCTCAACGAAGATGATGGTCAAAACTTCCGAACTTAAATTGCAACACTCAACTATTAGACCAGTGAGTTGACATCTAGTAGTACTCATTTATAACTTCAGTAAAATGTTGGCATTATTCGATCTTCTGTCATTCGCCGGTTTTGGTTTGACTTTTAGTGATCACTGTTGGAGATGATTTGAATTGTCATACCACAATCATTCAGTTACAGAGATGATAGAATAATCAATAGTTCTTAGTTAGGAAGGAGTACCTGTTTCAATGATCACTGGATTTTAGTTCTTTAATAGCTCTTGAATAGACTACCGTCAAATGTAGTGGTTGTTTGTCCCATCTACACTGAGTTAACTTAGTCAATCAGTGAACACTTGGAATTGCTGAGTTTTTTCTACCATTTCACTGTGAGATCACTCCATAGATGTGCACAATCACGACTGAATCAAGGAATGAACTTGGAGCGTTTCACGTTCCACAGCGAAAATGTTACTATAAGATCAATGAGTTACTATATAATGATTGATATTTACAAGTTCAGTCGACTAACAGTTGTTGTTTTCATGAGTCTATCGATGAACAAAGCAGTTTATATTACTATACCCTGTGTTAGCCACTAGCAAATAACCGATCTATTGTTTTACTCTTATCATACGTCGATGGAGTGGAAAGCTGCCAGCAGAAACTTCGGAGGCTACTGCCGGTCCCAAGCCCGGATAAAGGAAGGAGGGGTTGGACATGGATTGGCGCTGCCGTCCCAACTGAAAACTAACTTGCCCAAAAAAACGCTAACCAGAAAAAATAAATCAAGTCATTTTAACTCTGTCCTGGGAGTTGGAAGAACAATTATGACATCGCGTGATGAAAGCCCAGTTCCCTCGGAACTCACGAGACCTATGCCTTTTCTGACAACCAGAGCAACCATTCTTTTGGGAAAGCTGCAGGGTACATTGAAGAAAATAAAACTGCAAACATTCAATGCCCTAGGTGAATGATGTCATATTTTCCTTGATATCCATCTACGTTATAACAGTTAAAGCGTCCTTAATTTAAATTTTTAAAAAAATCTACAATTCACCAAACTAATGTCAACAAATTCAAACAATCATACTGTAAGATCCATTTTTGAAGGCTTTGTTTGTGAAAATCCCTCCATCTACAAATTTGTAATCTGTCCTTATTGATTCTTTCAGTTATACATTTTGTTAATCTGTTCGATTCCATTTTGTGATGATAATATTTGTATTTTATTATTATAGTTTCTATTTCTTCTTCTGCCTTTACAGAGTTCCTACGTTGTTTAAGCTGATACTCTTAGTCATGACGACAGCCATATTAATTTGTTCCTATTTTGATTGGATTGGTTGCACTGACTGGAATTGTGCATTTTGATTGTGAATCGAAGCACTCTTCCAGAATAGAAACACTCTGTGTTATAAGGCAACTAAATATTATCTGTCGAACGAATGTGATCTATCCAGTAGGGATAGAATAACATTTATTTGTTGTAGTTGATTTGATTAGCTAAACAATTGTTGGCGGAATAAACTGGGCGGTAATATTTGTTTAGATAATGATGTATATTTATATTTATGATGAAAAATTAGAACCGGTATTTTACCCAGTTCACTTGTTTTGGATGTCAGCTGGGTCAAGACGCATATCTAACCTACCTGAACAGTTATCTCTCTCAATCCAAATCTCAGTTTGGATTCTAAAATACTCGAACTAACATAAGTTAAATCTAACTGATGAAAAATAATCTGATCAAAAGAAAACTTCGGCTTAGTAAATAACCTATTCATTGAAAGACTTAATTGTGTGACTGTTTTTCTATTCTAGCATTAGCTTTCATAGAAGCTTGTTTAGGATGATTTTAATTTCTATGAGAACATTAATAAAATTTCTAATCAACACAAATGAATGTCACTAAATTTTGAACTACCAAGCAGCTCTGTCAAAAGTAATTACAGTTAAGGTATGGAATGTGAACTCCGTCTGTACACCATCTGAGGCTATTGCCGGCCTCAAGCCCGGAGAAAAGAGGATGGCTGGGCTTTGGGGTTGACGAACACATCCTGCGAAAAAATAACTCGCTAAAAAAATTCATCAGTTAAGGTAGTTGGGACATGTGTTGCTAATGCCTAACCATCGACTGCCTCGTCAAGCTATGTTTTGCGATGTAGCAATAGGTTGGAAGAAAGCTAGGGGAGACCAAACCAAAACATCGCACAAGTCCATGGAATCACTAACAAATGGACTGCGTCATGTCAGTAGGTGTCGACTACCCGGTTAAGGCCCAAGAGATGGTAGTAATCGACGGTTAGATACTCTGAATGAAATGGCTCAAAATCTTTCGCAATGGCTCAAGTAGACTCGTTCTTGGTGTTCTCTCAAATCACAACCTTCTGAATTCCTCATCACATTTATTTTTTTCTTCTAAAGTTTCGTTCACTAGATTATACTTCTTGAATGATATCGTCA
>OX103977.1:1574446-1636458 GCA_944470395.2 Schistosoma turkestanicum
AACTTTAGTTACTTTGTAATATGATTGATTTGTAACACAAATATTAGCTTTGAATTACGAAAAAAATCTACACAGAACTGTTTAAATCCGCTGAAGCTGAAGTACTTTTTAATTTCTGTACAATAAATTTTTTGACTACATATAAAAAATGATGTCAGCATGTAAAATAACACTTTATTTTACTAGTAAATGTTCAGTGCAATTTAGAATATGTCAACCACTTTCCTTCACTGATGTTGCAATATAAACTGGATTGTTAACCCTGTACCTTATTCTTCCTCTTTACCTAACCGTCAACAAGTGGTCACTCCCAAAGGGCTCTAGGGTAGAGTTACATCTTTCAAAAGAAAAGAGCATATCTTTACATCGATGAATGACATGCCTGGATGTGTAACAATAAAAATTATTTAGTAGATTAGTTATGGTAGAGCTTATATTTACTTTTATTTACTTGTATGCAGTTTAACACATTTGAGTCTTGTTCTGAGATGAGAGTTACGATGAAGTAGAATGTGAATGGAGAGTGTAAAGAATAACGTTAACTAGCCAGCTGTTTGTAGGATTTCAGATATTCACTTACAGGTGTAGTGCCTCCACGTATATTCGAGTTCGCTTACATTTAATTTGGTTAAGCCCTTTCGATTAATTTATTTAACCAAGCCATTTGTAAAACAATAACTTATATGTACCATTGGCTTTTATTATTGTGTGGTTTGTATGAGCTGGTATGACTGAGCATTGCTTAACGCCTACGCGCATATGCATCCTATTCGCTTTAATATTGATCTCTTAAATACCGCAATGACTCAGACATTTTCCTTTGTATATATACAAACATTTTAATCTTATTATACGCACTCGCTCATTCACTCGCTAGTGTGACTGCCCGGTCTGCTTGTGGTCTGCTATCCCTATTTGTGGTGTGCCCAAAATAAACGTATTCAACACTTCATGTTTACCTTCTGATTTTGTAAACCGTCAGACGCTATTTAGTAACAATTGTCTGGACGAGTTAATTACCGACCTTAAGAACACGTCGAAATTGGCCACCACAAATCTGGTGAGCCCACCGTTCAATCTATCACATTTGCCACTGCCACACAGTCATTACTTATGTTAACCTCTAAAGTATCTTCAATTACCTTCATCAAAGCTTTTAATATACTATGCAGGAAAAAGAAATCTACCTTCATATGTCCAAGAAAAACAATGAACTACAATATCTGAGGTTAAGTAATGTACAAAAATTTGCAAATCATTTCGAGTAGTGTGGTGTGAGCTACTTATAAGTAGTATATGACATGAGTGTCAACGTAATGTCTGGCAGCAGAAGATGGAGGAAGATCAAGAAAGGAAGAGTTAGAAGAACACAATGGAATTTGTATGAAACACATGAATAGTGACAATGGATTGATGTTTTGCAACAGGAACAGTCCAGTTCGATATGATGATGGACTGATATTTTGCAAATTAACGATTTACGATATGGTTTTCCAATTTTACTGAGTAACTCTGTAATTTTCGTTAAATACAATTCGGTTGCCCCACCTGTGCTCTCATTCACTACAGTAGTACTAGAAATATGTAGCCTGTTCATATAAAAGACAGAATTTTCAATAAATAATAAATATCATGCGTTCTTAGTAGTATGTTTAGGTACTTTCATTGACTTAGACTAAATCTAACAGTTTGATATATATTGAGAAGGACTGACTGTAGACAATCATTCAACATGCGTTAATAACCTGTTCATTTTATTGGAACTTGAAGAGGGTGAAAGTGGCTTACCAGATGGCAAGATTGCTTGAGGCATTTTTTTTAAATAGGAGATGGATGATAGGTCGTACAAGAGACGGGAAAGAACAGTTTCTCAAGACACGTAAGCTTTAGTTATTGAAGAAGTAAAGTAAAATCACCGTTAATAAGTTATGCAACTCCTGGTTTTCACCCTGGTAAAAATGTGTAATTATGGAGGTTTTACAACAGAACTAAAAGGTGAAGAATTAGTTTTCAAAAGTGTATTGAATAAGTGGTAGACAACAAAAGTTATTATTTATTTGTGTAAAGGTTGGATTTACCTACCAAAAGTAGTAGTCCACGAGGTGAATTATGTATCTGCCCTTCGTAAAAATATATCCAGATGTGAGGAACACATCTATTCATTTTGATCTGAGTTATGGACCTCTGTTGATTTCTCTTTGGGAAGTTTCCTCAAACTAAAAAGACCTCATCTATCAGTGCACTATGGCTGCTGTTTAATTTTTTTATTCTCAAAGTTTCAGTATTTAAAAAAACAAATAATTTTGAGGTAAGGAATAAACTAGTTCTAAATTTTACTCAATTTCATACTCTTATTTTTCTTTGATTTCTGAACATAAAGACCGGCTTTGTTTATTTAAATCCTTAGGAAAGGAGGGCTTTCATTGTGTGCTCGAGTGGAATTCAATTCATGTTAAAGTGATGTGATCAAGAAATTTTTCAAAAACCGCTATGTTTTAATATTATCTACTAAACGGCTACCAAATGTGATCAGTAAGTGTTACTCTTTAGTACCACAGACATCTATATCACAATTACTTAGTTACTTACTTCCTTGCGCCTGTTACCCCGAATGGAGCATATACCACCACCAGTGTTCTCCAGTCTACTCTGTCCTGGGCTCCCATTTCCGGTTCTGTCTAAGTTTTGTACATCATACTTTTTTCTTTCTTTATTTCTCGGTGTAATGTGTTTCTTGGACTTTTTTTACCTTGAGAGTTCCAAGTGAGGGCTTGTCTCGCAATCCAGTTGGGTGTTTTTCGTAATGTGTGTCCTATCCACTTCCACCACTTCTTAATGATTTCCTCCACTAGAATCTGTTTTGTTCTCTCCCACAGTAGATTGTTGCTGATGGTGTCTGACCAGCGGATCCAAAGTATTTTACATAGTAAACTGTTAGTAAACACTTGTATCTTCTGGATGATGGCTTTCGTAGTTCTCCAAGTTTCCGACAGATACAGCAGATCTGTCTCGACATTTGTATTGAAAATCCTGATTTTGGTGTTGATTGATAGTTTTTTCCAATCGTAGAAATGCACCCGCGTCCTCGCATTTGCATCGGATCCATCTTGGTTGTCGATGATGCTGCCCAGATATGTAAAGGTTTTAATGTCCCTCAAGGCATCTCCATCAAGAGTGATTTGGTTTGAGCATGTAGTGTTGTATCATTTATGTATTTGGAGACCTGCTACTGCAGAGGCTGCTGCTACACTGGTCGTCTTCTCTTGCATTTGTTGTTGCGTGTGCGACAGAAGAACCAAAACATCTGAGAAATCCAGATCGTCCAGCTACATCCTAGCTGTCCATTAGATAACGTGCTTCCCTCTTCATAATCCAATCGATCACCAGCAGAATATCTCTTAACTGATGACTATTAAATAATCAGTTAGTGTTAAACCTAGCTTCTGAAAAAGTTATTACTCAATTTTTTTTTCGAATTCAATTTCAACTAAATAATGAATATATTTTCACCAAAACACAATCAATAACTTTCAACTTACCAGGATTATGTAACATGAACGGTAACAGATTATGCGTCCCACCATATTCATTAGTTAAAAATTCATAAACTTTTTGTGCATAGTTAGTAGTATCATTATCAATCTTATGGCTAATATTCTCATGATTATTATTATGATTAGTTGGATAGAATATGGGCGATTTCGATTCATCCTGTAATGTTTTTGTGACAACATTCTGACTATTCATATAATCTTTAATTAAATTTTTAATCATTGTTAAATTCTCTTCATAGTGTTCATTGGTTTTTTTCAGTGTCAAATCTTCTTGTCCATGATTATCCTGTTGATTAGGATAATGATAACTAGGAACATGATTCTGTTGCTGTTGCTGATGATGATGAAGATGATGATGCTTTTGTTCATCAGTCAATAAAAATAATTTCTTTCTCAAACTATTCACATCAACTTCGTGTTGCTGTTGTTGTTGAAAAGACTCCACACTTTTTGTCATGTCTAATTTTGTTTTTAGAAAACATTCTAATTCCGTCGGAGTTGTTGTAAGATTATTTTCGTATAGATTTTGTGTTAATTTTGTAAATAGTGATAATTTCTCTGGACTATATGTATTTAACAATTGTGTAATAGTTGTACTTAGGTCAGATTGATCTTTATTATTTACGAGTGGTTGATATTTGTCATCAGAGTGATATTTGATTGTCTCATTGGTTGTTGTTGTAATGGCGGTTGTGGTGGCGGCAGTCGAGGTTGTGGTCGTTGCAGTTCGTTTCATATTCACATCATTTGAAGACAAATTCTCATGATCTGATGAGTATAATAATCGTTGAATATGAAAATTTATTGAAGGTGTATCATTTGAAATGTTGGTACAAAAATTTGATGAGGATATTCCTTTGAAAGTGTTCATTTTTTTCTCGAAGTCAAAAAATATGATGATGTCTGTCGGGAATCGATTAAGCTACAATATATATACAGTTAAATAAATCAGAATGATTTCTATTTAATTATTCCGTTTTCTTAATATCAAGTACAAACCAATTTATAGCAAAAAAATGGTTTTCATCATGTTCTGAGCTAAGACGACAGTAAATCGGTTTCGTCGTTATTTATTTATGATGACTAAACACAAGATATGATACACGACTATCATTATCGATTCTTGTATTGTGAAAAACTTTATCTCTGACGCTTTGACATTAAATTATCAAAAAGGTGACTGATTACTGGAGCTCAAATTTCGAAGTTCAAATCTTTATGGTCAGTTGGAAATTTCTCGATTAAATGTTCAATTATATTGCTACTGTCTTTCAATTCGCGTCGCATCACCAGTAGGCACTTCAGTAAAATTCCAAACTCTAATACTACTTTCTGATTTTTAAATAGTTTCCTATAGAACAGTATAAAAATTGTTTCAGCAGTAACTCATTTATTACCGGTGGATATCAACTTACCTTATTATTAATAAAACATTAAACTGTAAACCTTGTTGAATAAGGAATTATAAATGTGTCTGTGTGTGTGTGTGTGTAGGTGTATGTTGGTGGAGATAAAAAGGGTAGAAAAAGTTTGTTGCTGTTCTGTCTCTCTGTAATTCATAATTGAAGAAGGTGAACACAGATAATTTCATAATTTTTAATATTCAGGGAAGAATTATTACTATGAGAAGGGGGAGAGAAAGTAAAGTTTCGGTATGATGATTATTATTATGTGTTTATCCCATTTTCCTCTTATTATTATTATCTTATTTTTCCCTAGAAAGAAAGAGATAATGAGGATAAACTAAGTAAAAAAATTACCCTACCATGTTTTTCCCTCTCAATTATATTCTAGATTAAAAATGTAAACGATGAAATTGAAAATATAAGGACAAAATAAAAATGGTCACTGATAATTGGCTCAATCATTTTTGATCATTCAATAATGAATTCTGATTGGTTAAAAGTTAATTATCCAATTAGATGAACATAATTATTTGAATTTCTTAAGCCCATATGTTATATTTTGATAAATATTTTCAAATTACATAAATATGGTAAGACGTTTTCTTGTTTTGATTCGAAACGAAACATAGAAATAACATTTGAAATCATCAATCAATCATTGTTAGACCAACATTAGGAACCTGAAAGAAGCACTGGATGGCCGTTTCGTCCTGGTATGGGATTCATCAGCGGTGCGCATTCACGACTCCTGCAGCTCGCAGGATTCGGACCAGGGACCTTCAGTATTGTGCGTGAACGCATAACCATCGGACCACTGGGCCGGCATCCAACGGTGTTAATATCTAACTTTGATTGATCTACGGATTTTCGCGCGTGAGGAATTTCTCGGAGTTCTAGTTGAGAAGACGTGACTAATGGAGTTGAACCCTGTCAGGTGTAGGCAGTAACTACCAGAGACAAATGGGCGAGGTCGCGAAAAAATCCGTAGATCAATCAGAGTTAGTCATTAACACCGGCCATCCAGTGCTTCTTTCACGTTTCTAGTGTTGGTCTAACAATGATTGATTGATGATTTCAAATGTGTAAAAACACAAAACCTCCAAAACTCTGCCCAAAAATAAAAATAACAATTTATTTTTTGAGTGTCATTGTAGTTGTGTTTTGTGAACTGATAAGTTCATAGAATATGAAATCTTGTTGTGGTGTTTCTTTCTCTGAACTGGATCTTTCGGAAAATCACAGATGACATAGGATCAAGAAGCAGATCAAAAGGAGGATACAGTCTACACAAAGGTGCGAACAACGATAGATTTAAGGTCAACAACAACAGCCAATCAAGATCGAGGTTAACAGAACAAGCTACAGGTCAAACGAGGAGAAATGAGAACACCTCACTTATATCTTAAGTTTGTGTAAGATCCATTTTTGAAGGCTTCGTTTGTGAAAATCCATCCATGTATCTAAATAAGTAGGTTTCTCATATTTCGACATTATTATGCCAACTTAATTACAAAACACTATACAATGTCACATTGTAAATAAATAGAATATGATTGACAGTTAACCAATGAACCTATGAATAATCAAACGAATTTCTCCAGCTGACATTTTAATCATTAAAGAAATTCTAGAAGTGACACAAATACTTTTAGAAAAATGTTATGTTCTAGAGATTGTTAAAGTTGAAGTTTCACATTACAAAATCAACTTGGTTAGATAGTCACTGGAAACTCTGAGGTTTAACTGTTTAGTTCTAAGTATGGGACTATCAATCAAGGCACATCTATGACTTCAACGAAGATGATGCGCAAAACTTCCGAACTTAAATTGGAATACTCAACTATTTGACCAGTGTGAGTTGACATCTAGTTGTTCTCATTTCTGACTTCAGTAAAATGTTGGCATTATTCGATCTTCTGTCATTCGCCAGTTTTGGTTGACTTTTAGTGATCACTGTTGGAGATGATTTGAATTGTCATACCACAATCATTCAGTTACAGAGATGATAGAATAATCAATAGTTCTTAGTTAGGAAGGAGTACCTGTTTCAATGATCACTGGATTTTAGTTCTTTAATAGCTCTTGAATAGACTACCGTCAAATGTAGTGGTTGTTTGTCCCATCTACACTGAGTTAACTTAGTCAATCAGTGAACACTTGGAATTACTGAGTTTTTCTACCATTTCACTGTGAGATCACTCCATAGATGTGCACAATCACGACTGAATCAAGGAATGAACTTGGAGCGTTCACGTTCCACAGCGAAAATGTTACTATAAGATCAATGAGTTACTATATAATGATTGATATTTACAAGTTCAGTCGACTAACAGTTGTTGTTTCATGAGTCTATCGATGAACAAAGCAGTTATATTACTATACCCTGTGTTAGCCACTAGCAAATAACCGATCTATTGTTTACTCTTATCATACGTCGATGGAGTGGAAAGCTGCCAGCAGAAACTTCGGAGCTACTGCCGGTCCCAAGCCCGGATAAAGGAGGAGGGGTTGGACATGGGATTGGCGCTGCCGTCCCAACTGAAAACTAACTTGCCCAAAAAACGCTAACCAGAAAAAATAAATCAAATCATTTTAACTCTGTCCTGGGAGTTGGAAGAACAATTATGACATCGCGTGATGAAAGCCCAGTTCCCTCGGAACTCACGAGGCCGATGCCTTTTTCTGACAACCAGATCAACCATTCTTTTAGGAAAGCTGCAGGGTACATTGAAGAAAATAAAACTGCCAACATTCAATGCCCTAGGTGAATGATGTCATATTATCCTTGATATCCATCTACGTTGTAACAGTTAAAGCATATACGTTATACTGTCCCTAATTTAAATTTTAGAAAAAAATCTACAATTCATCAAACTAATATCAACAAATTCAAACAATCATACTGTAAGATCCATTTTTGAAGGCTTTGTTTGTGAAAATCCCTCCATGTATGTATACATTTGTAATTTGTTCTTATTGAGATTCTTTCAGTTGTACATTTTGTTAGACTGTTCGATTCTATTTTGTGATGACAGTATTTGTAATTTATTATAGTTTCCATTTCTTCTTCTGCCTTTACAGAGTTCCTACGTTGTTTAAGCTGATACTCTTAGTCATGACGACAGCCATATTAATTTGTTCCTATTTTGATTGGATTGGTTGCACTGACTGGAATTGTGCATTTTGATTGTGAATCGAAGCACTCTTCCAGAATAGAAAACACTCTGTGTTATAAGGCAACTAAATATTATCTGTCGAACGAATGTGATCTATCCAGTAGGGATAGAATAACATTTATTTGTTGTAGTTGATTTGATTAGCTAAACAATTGTTGGCGGAATAACTGGGCGGTAATATTTGTTTAGATAATGATGTATATTTATATTTATGATGAAAAATTAGAACCGTTATTTACCCAGTTCACTTGTTTTGGATGTCAGCTGGGTCAAGACGCATATCTAACCTACCTGAACAGTTATCTCTCTCAATCCAAATCTCAGTTTGGATTCTAAAATACTCGAACTAACATAAGTTAAATCTAACTGATGAAAATAATCTGATCAAAAGAAAACTTCGGCTTAGTAAATAACCTATTCATTGAAAGACTTAATTGTGTGACTGTTTTCTATTCTAGCATTAGCTTTCATAGAAGCTTGTTAGGATGATTTTAATTTCTATGAGAACATTAATAAAATTTCTAATCAACACAAATGAATGTCACTAAATTTTGAACTACCAAGCAACTCTGTCCAAAAGTAATTACAGTTAAGGTATGGAATGTGAACTCCGTCTGTACACCATCTGAGGCTACTGCCGGCCTCAAGCCCTGAGAAAAGAGGATGGCTGGGCTTTGGGTTTGACGAACGCATCCTGCGAAAAAATAACTCGCTAAAAAAATTCATCAGTTAAGGTAGTTGGGACATGTGTTGCTTATGCTTAACCATCGACTGCCTCGTCAAGCTATGTTTTGCGATATAGCAGAAGAAAGCTAGGGGAGGCCAAACCAAAACATCGCACAAGTCCATGGAATCACTAACAGATGGACTGAGTCATGTCGGTAGGTGTCGACAACCTGGTTGAGGCAAAAGAGATGGTAATAATCGACGGTTAGATACTCTGAATTAAATGGCTCAAAATCGTTTGCAATGGCTCAGGTAGACTCATTCATTCTTGGTGTTCTCTCAAATCACAACCTTCTGAATTCCTCATCACCTTTATTTTTTTCTTCCTAAGTTTCATTCACTAGATTCCACTTCTTGAATGATATCGTCAAACCCTAATTTCTCCGATTACTGATAATGCATATACTGCCTCAACTACTATGGGATTTGAAGTGACAGTTGCGTCTCTATGCTACAACAACTTGAACTGATGTACGTACGTACGTATGAAGTTCTATGTCGTTGACTGACTGACTGACATGAACGGTGAAGTGGAGAGGGAAGCCCAGGACAGAGTAGTTTGGTAAATGCTAGTCGGAGGCCTATGAGCCACTAGGGGAAACAGGCGAAAGTAAGTAAGTAAGTAACTGAAGCCACCTCCTAAAACCGATAAAAAGATATTTGTTGGGGATGTTAGATCCCCAGAACTCACTTGATAAATATCTTTATTTTGGATTTATTTCATGGACCAATCAGTTGACCTTGAGATTACATTTCCCACCAGTTGAATCCTTGTCTGTGATTGGTTACTGTGTCATTTTAGTGTGCTATTTATGTGACTGTCCCAAGGACGTCTCTATAGAGTATAAGTAAACGCAATTCGAGTGCTTGGATTCATTGTGTGTGCTGACTGGGTGTTTGTAGAATATACTTTCTACGCTATATCAAGACTTCTTGCTGGTACTATTTGGTCAAGGGATCACGGAAGCCTACCTGAACGCTGATTCACAGTTCTGTTCTTGTTATTCGACTAAGGTGAACCCGTAATAGTTTAAGCATACCTAAAGACGAGCATAACAATATTATCCTTCCAGTTAATTAATTTAAGAGTGAGGCAAATGTTGACTAATGTCACTCGATAATGTTTTATGATATACAATCAATCAAATATGGTTGAACACAGGTTTTGTTGTATTACAAATAAGGAGGTGACTGTAGTAAAATCGAAGTCACATAAATTTTGACTGTTACGTTAATTTCCCTAGCATTTGGTTAATACAAAAACAGTTTCTCTTCATTAACATAACCGACAATCATGGATTCGATTCCCGCAAGCAAGAGTCGTCGGTGCGCACTGCTGATGAGTTTCAAACTAAGATGAAACGGCCGTCTAGTGCTCCCAAGTTTCTAATGGCGGTCTAACACTGATAGATTGATGATTTCAATGAAACTCAACAATCTTCACAACTAGAGTTTTAAACAAGATTATGACTTATAGAATAGAGCGTTTTTCTACATATAATGAGTAACATTAATTTAAACTCCATTACAATGAGAAGACATAGATTCAGAATAATTTTCTATATATCTATTTTTATCACACTTTCCAAATGAATGGCAGTTATTGAATACAATAACAGCTGAGGTAAAAAAGGTGGGAAGGACAAATACCGACTCAGCTCTCTTTATCAAATCAAATGAAAACAGAAGAAAGGATAGCTAATCAGGTAAACGCTATAATTTGTAGCTAAATGATATAATTATAGAGAGAGAGAAATCGTCATCAAACTTAGTATTATAAAACAGCCTTTAAAATGTAATACCTATCAAGTTCCAGGTCTGAACCCTGCTTGGTTCAAGCAACCGAGTGGGAGCGTATTTTTAATCCCTTGGTAAAATGCATTACGGGGTTGTGAAGATTGTTACGTTCTTTTGGAAACCATGAATCGATCAATGTTAGACCACCATTAGAAACCTGGAAGCACTGGACGGCTGTTCCGTCCTGGTATGGGACTTCTCATCAGTGCTCATCCACGACGCCTGCACCCCGCAGGATTCGAATCCGGGACCTTCGTTATTGTAGGCGAAGGCCTAACCATCGGACCACTGAGCCGGTATCTAACGGTGTTAATGTATAACTTGATCAATTCACGGAGGTCCTGAGTTTGAATCCCGCGGGGTGCAGGAGTCGTGGATGCGCACTGCTGATGAGTCTCATACCAGGACGAAACGGTCGTCCAGTGCTTCCAGGTTTCTAATGGTGGTCTAACATTGACCCTTGATGAAAGTTTGAATTTAATCCATTTGAATTTGTGTATTTCTAGATCAATAATCAGTCAAGGAAATCAAGTCGTGAATTTTAATCTTGATTTTTGCTTAGCATATCACTTTCAAAACGTTGCGTCCCATGAACTGAATCCATCTTTTTTATTTATCATTTTTATTACACCTGTTAACCCAAATGCAGGATTCTCCAACCTACTCTGTTCTTGGCTTCCTTTTCCAGTTCTGTCCAATGTTTGTTCATTCCTCTCATATCTTTCTCTATTTCTCGGAAAAGTAATGTGTTCCTTGGCCTTCCTCTTTTCCTTTTGCCTTGAGGGTTCCATGTGAGGGCTTGTCTTGTGACGCAGTTCAGTGCTTTTCGTAATGTGTGTCCTATCCACTTCCACTGCTTATTTCTGATTTTCTCCTCCACTGGAATCTGGTTTGTTCTTCCCCACAGTATATTGTTGCTGATGGTGTCTGGCCAACGAATGCGAAATATTTTGCGTAAACAACTGTTCATAAATACTTGTATCCTCTGAATGATGGCGTTCGTAGTTATCCAAGTTTCCACTTCATGCAGTCTTAACATTTGTATTAAAAATTCTGATTTTGGTGTTGATTGTTAGTTGTTTGGAGTTCCAGATGTTGTTCAACTGTAGAAATACAGCCCTTGTTCTGCCGATATGTGCCTTCAAGTCTGCATCAGATCTACCTTGCTGGTCAAGGATGATGATGCTGCCCAGATATGTAGAGGTTTTTACGTCCTCCAAGGCATATCCTTCCACAATGATTTGATTAGCGCATGTTGTGTTGTAATGCAGAATCTTGCTTCTCACTTTATGTATGATGAGACCTGCTGCTGCTACACTGATCGTCTTCTTCTGCGTTTGTTGTTGCGTGTGCGATAGGAGAGCCAGATCATCTGCGAAGTCCAGATCGTCCAGCTGTATCCTGGCTACCCTTCGGATACCGTGCTTCCCTCCAGATGTTGACGTCTTCATAATCCAGTCGATCATTTTCAACTGTACCTTCAATGTAAACAAATCTTAGAACATTGAAATCACACTTCGATTATGGAAAATAAGTGAAATAAAGACTAGTTAATCAATGAGTCGTAAGTTGCATTACATTTGTTTAGTTCTTTAAAATGACTGACTCCAATCGACGAAGTTACAATCTGTATACTAAATCCAACAAACATCACATGCACTAATTTGTCTTAACGTTAAAATATTCCAGCTAGCCAATAGAAGTTTTGAAAATTAAGTTTTGTACTAGTGTAGTGAACGAGAACACAAGTGGGGCAACTGGATTGATTTAACGAAAATTACAGAGTTACTCAGTAAAATCGGAAAACCATATCATAAATTGTTAATCTGCAAAACATCAGTTCATCATATCGAACTGGACTGTTCCTGTTGCAAACAACACCAATCTATTGTCACTATTCATGCTTTTCATACAAATTCCATTGTGTTCTTCTAACTCTTCCTTTCTTGATCTTCCCCCATCTTCTGCTGCCAGACATTACGTTGACGCTCACGTCATATACTACTTATAAGTAGCTCGCACCACACTAGTAGTTGGCACTTATTGCTAATGATTTAGAAGACTATACTCCTAATGAACTACAGACTCCAAACGTTAACATTTCTCACTGTAAAAATGTATGTATCATCACATTGTAGCCCCCGCCCCCTCTAAGATTCAAGGGAAAACTGGGAAAAAATCGATTTTCGCTTAATAATCAATGGTTAATTTACTCATTGTTTATCAAAAGAATCAATGCGATTGTCTAGTTTTTATTTAGGTGACCCCTAAGTGTCCTTTTATTAATAATAATAATAGTAATAATAATAATAAATGAAATTTTGTATTTTTCCCTAAAAAAAAATTCCTATCACATGAAGTATTTCAATCAAAACAAACATTCCATAACAGAATAGTATGGAAGCTGTTCTCATTTACTAACTGCGCAGATCATTGGCAAAATGACAAAATTAGTTCCATTCATATTTGTATGTTAGACACCTGTGGTTCTATTATTATTATTATTATTATTATTATTAATATCACTAATATTAATGAAAAGATTATGCAATAATAAAAAGAGAACAGTCTTAATTTGTGTGTGTGTGTGAGCTTTGAAACCCCCTGATGTTTTCCTATATTTGTTTCCAACTTGTTTTGTATAAAATTTAATTAAAGATTTTCTTTTAGTGTTCAAACTATTCAATATTATTACTATTATCATATTATTAGTAGTATTAGTATTATTCATATAAATTGAACTAGGCATCAACAAAACACTTCATGTGACATTTTGTTTTTTTAAACACGCGCGCTCAGGCAATAAGAAAAAGGTTAGAATGAAGCTAAACATGCTACAAGGCACACACAAACACACGCATACATTGAACAAACAATGCACACATACATATACTACTTAGTATTGTTACTGTTGGATAGTAAGTAGTAAATGAATAACAATGATAGTGATGTTGTGTATATTTATTTAATTAAACTGATTTTTTTATCATCATTTGGGAAATCAAAAACACAAAACAATCTAAATTAATCAATTAATTAAGAAAATAAATAAACAATTATTTATTGAAAATGTGTATGATTGGAGCCGTGACACTCGATATCATCATCATCATCATCATCATTATTTAAATTAGTTTGATTTTCTACTGACCTGATGTTTTATTAACTTCAGTATGAATGAGTGGAAAAAACGTATCTCTATCAGTGGATTGAAGTGATTACTTATTTACTCACTTATTTACGCCTGTTACCCCCAATCGAGCATAGGCCGCACACCAGTTTTCTCCAACCAACTCTGTCTGTCCTGGGCTTCCCTTTCCAGTTCTGTCCAATTTTTGTTCATTCCTCTCATATCTTTCTCTATTTCTCGGAAAAGTAATGTGTTCCTTGGCCTTCCTCTTTTCCTTTTGCCTTGAGGGTTCCATGTGAGGGCTTGTCTTGTGACGCAGTTAGGTGCTTTTCGTAGTGTGTGTGTCCTATCCACTTCCACCGCTTCTTCTTGATTTCCTCCTCCACTGGAATTCGGTTTGTTCTCTCCCACAGTACATCATTGTTTCTGATGGTGTCTGGCCAACGAATCCGAAGTATTTTGCGTAAACAACTGTTCATAAACACTTGTATCTTCTCGACGATGGTTTTCGTAGTTCTCCAGGTTTCCGCTCCATACAGTAGAACTGTCTTGACATTTGTATTGAAAATCCTGATTTTGGTTTTGGTTGAAAGTTGTTTAGAGTTGCAGATATTTTTCAACTGTAGAAATGCAGCTCTTGCTTAGCCAATCCATGCCCTCACATCTGCATCGGATCCAATTTTCTCGTCGATGATGCTGTCCAGATATGTAAAGGTGTTAACGTCCTCCAAGGCATTTCCATCAAGAGTGATTTGGTTGGTGCATGTTGTGTTGCATCGGAGAATTTCGCTTTTTCCTTTTTCAGGAATAAGATATTTATACTAAATTGATGATGAGATAATAAACTTGTGAGAAATAATTAGCTTGAAATAGTTTATTTGCCTATTGTTAAAACAAATTTCGATAAGGTCAGTCATCACAAAGATAAATAGACTTAGGCGCTCTCTCCACGAATTCGGCATGGTGATGACATGTTTGGCATGGATGGCATACAGGTTGATGTCTTCGAAAAGACCAACAAGGTAAGCTTCGCTGGCCTCTTGTGGAGCGGAAACTGCAGAACTTTTGGAATCGTAGGTCAGTCTTGAAGAATTGAGCGATTTTGTGGAACAAGTGTTGGAAAGCCAACTTGTGGATAAGTAAATCAGTTGACTTCTGATAGCGACGAATCTCACGGAGAGCGACTGAGACTTCTTAACACCTTCGGTAGCTGCAGCCCTCTTAAGGGGTTCCTTTGTGGCGAAATGATTGCAGGATGCTTTGCCTTGAGCTGCCTGTTTAGTACGTGTGAAATTAACTGTGAACTTAAAAGTACATACATATGTACCTTATACGGAAATGTATTTGATTTAACTTTGGTTTGAAATGGTATTTTTTTAAAAATCATAATACTTATTTAAGCATACTTAATTGAGAACATACCAGATTCCAGTGGAAGAAAAAATCAGGAAGAAGCACAGGAAGTGGATAGGACATACAGTGAGGAAAGCACTCAATCGCATCACTAAACAAGCCTTCACCTAGAATCCTCAAGGCCAACAGAAAAAAGGGACGTATAGGAATACACTAAGCCGAGAATCGGAGACAGACCTGAGAAGAATAAACAGGAAAGTTAGTCCCAGCGCAGAGTAGGTTGCAGAATACTGGTCGGCGGCCTATGCTCCACTGAGGGTAAAAGGTGTAAGTAATTAACTGATAACGTATAAATTAGATAATTTAAATTATATTCTTGGTTAACTAACAAGCTTGCTGCACATGTACGCTGCTGCTTTTTAGGCAACACAAGGATTCTCACAAAAGCCAATTTCGCGATCACCCCTTCCCCACACGGAAACGCACATGTTGTTGCGGGCAGTGGCCTTCGTTCGGGCACTTATGAATCAACTCGATCCCTCTAACCAATCCACTACCCACAATCCCCAATCGGCAATGGAGGCAGGGGGGGGCTTTCTCCGCTAGACCTGGCACCCCGAAACAGATTGCCGAAGCACCCAGCAGTGTAATAACCAGTAGCCATTAAAACTGTCTGGCCTCAAACTGCCTTGCGTTGATACAGTCGATCAGAGTCCCCAGAACCCAAAGATCGAGTTTGTCCCACAAGATCAGCCAGAATGTATACCCTCCACCATGGGGTAATAATTTAATCTAAATATGAAGAAAGTTGGTGAACGGTGATCGTTTTCTAAACTGTTACTTGATAAATTTTTTGATCTGATTCAAAATTTGTGATTTTATCCGATAATTTTAATTTTGTATGATTGCAAAAGTTATCGAAGAGTAAATTAAAAGTAAAAATAAGTTGGCTGTATAATTATGTTGAAGAATGTGAGCAACAGTTAATTTTATTTTGAGAAAAATCACTATTCAATAGAATGATGAACTTCATCAAATTATCCAATCTGTAATTTACGAAATCCAACGTTAAAGTTGTTATTTCCCTAAACTTAATAGTTTGATAAGTTACACAGACAATGTACTAATTTTACGATTGAGACACTCACCAAAAGACGGAGAAGTTGTTATGCTCGTCAATTGGTTTGCTTGTAACTATTACGAGTTCAACTTAGTCGGTAAACAAGAGTGAAGACAAACGATCCATGGACACGTTAGGCTACTCTAACCCGAGCGTCTCAAGGCTCACTAAGTAGATGTAGAATTCTTGACCAAAACGTATAAAGTGTATTCTACAAGCACTCAGAAGATCGAGGTTCTCAAGCACACAAATCGAGTTTATTTATACATCATAGAAAGGTCTTTGGGAGAGCCACAAAAATAGCATACTAAAATAATACATCAACCAATAACAGTCAAAGATTTCCCAGGTGGGAAATGTAATCTTAAGGTCAACTGATCAGCCCATCCGCGAAAACATAAAATCCAAAATTAAGTCCTTTATTCAGTGAGTTCTGGGGATCTAACGTCCCAAACAGAAGTTTTGAACAGTTGTACCGAACTAGTATGGAAATTCTTAACACTGATCATTCACAATCATACCAGGAGTTCACTATGATGCATTATTTCACATCAGATTTTGATGAAAATTGGCTTTAAAGTGAAGAATACATAACTTATCAATTATCAACCCCATGATACATCACTGAATACTACAGAGTATTGAATAGATATTTTGCACTTAGTACATGGCTCCGGAAAAAAATTCTCTGTCTAGACTTCACTAAGGTTTGCACCCAGAACATTCACGTACCGTAAGAAGCGCTTAATCATTAGACTTCTTGATTCTTGTCTAATGGCACAGATTTATTGAACTCTAATCACTTTGAGATATATCATACAATTATTCATTGTCATCAGTGACGATTACTTCACATTCGACCTGTCTCAAACTTCACCAATCATAACAGCCTATACGTAACTCTGATATGCTTCATTGGATAAAACGAGATGTAGAAATCTTTAATGGAAAAAAAGAAAAATACAGAAATGATCATCATGGTGTAATTGTTTGATTCCAAGTACTTCAAGTACTTCAGTATAATAATTGATTTTTCAGTTAGAGCCATGGGAATCAGTATTTTTACACATGGAAATCATCGATCTATCATTGTTAGACCACCGCTAGAAACCTGGAAGCACTGGATGGCCGTTTCATCCTGGTATGTGACTCATTAACAAGGCGCATCAATGATACCTGCTACTCAGCGGATTCGAACTCAGGACAGCTCGGTCTTGCGCATGAACTCCTAACCTCTAGACTACTGGACCGGTTCCTAAAGGTGTTGATGTCTGATCACCCATATGTCTTTGGTAGTTAATGCCTACACCCGACATAGTTGAACTACACTGGTCACATCCTCCCCGCTAAAACATCAAGAATTTACTCACGAAGCTAGTCACTAGTGGGCACATTTTATGATTTTGTTTTTCAATTACAGTTATAGAGATCAGTGTTTTTACACGTTGAAATCATCGTCTATCAGTTACTGTTCAGACCATCATTAGAAATTTGGAAGCATTGAATGACGGCTGTTTCGTCCTGTTATATAACGAACGCATTAGCAGTACGCGTCCATGCTTCATGTTACTCGCATGGTTCGAACCCAGGACCTCCGGTCTTGAGCACGAACGCCATTTTTCATTACAGAAATCATGAATCCATTGATTGATTTCAAACATACCTGATAGGATAGCGTATCATATTGTAGTGAACGAGAACACAGGTGGGGCAACCGAATTGTATTTAACGAAAATTACAGAGTTAATCAGTAAAATTGGAAAACCATATCGTAAATCGTTAATTTGCAAAATATCAGTCCATCATCATATCGAACTGGACTATTCCTGTTGCAAAACATCAATCCATTGTCACTATTCATGTGTTTCATACAAATTCCATTGTGTTCTTTCTAACTCTTCCTTTTGTTGATCTTCCCCCCATCTTCTGCTGCCGCCAGACATTACGTTTTTACTCACGTCATATACTACTTATAAGTAGCTCACACCACAATATGATTCCATTTTTTTTATCTTAACCGATAAATCAACAAATTAATAAACAAAGAGAGAAAACAATCAAACATGCTATACTACTTACAACATTTTAACGAATTGTTAATTTCATTAATTAAAAAAAGAATTCCCTTTTTTCAATCACCTTCATGATTGGATGTTGGAATTGATTGATCAGAAAAATTTCCATATCACATAAAAGATAACATTAACTCCCTTTTTGCATGAATAATGTTGATAGTTAGTTAGTTAGTTAGTTAGTAAGTTGGTTGATTGTTAGAAGTGAAGTCCGGGTAAATCACTGGTTTTCAGTCTACTTACATATATATATATGCACATCACACTGGTATGTATTCATGCAATGAATTAATGAGATGTGATATAAACATGATGTGAGTGAGATTTATTAATTTTATGCCAGGAAAAAATTAATTATGGTGTTATTTTTGATGAATGACGAGATATATATATATAAATTAGATTGTTTCAACATTACAATAACACTGTTTCACTTTTCGTTTTTAATTGAATACACATGCATGCAAAAATTAGCGAGAGAACAAAATAAAACGGGAAAATACATGATATTCTCTTTTTAAACATTGTGAGTTTTGCTCAACACTCCTTCTTCTTCTAATGTCCAATTTGTTCTTCTTTTCTATGTGAACTGTTTGTTGAGGGAAGAAATGCCTTAATTATCGTTATTATTATTATTATTGTTGTTTCGATGTTCAGTATAATTATGCAATTTTTGTCTCATTTTTAAACTAACCGCTATGATGATTTTCAGAGAATTCAATGTTCAACTCACACGCATTTGAATTCTTTTTTTTTTTTTAATTAATTAATTAATTAAAAAGATGTTTAATTGACATGCTATATAAGCTGTACAAAATATAATCATGTTTCATGTATAACCAGAAAAACATGAATGTTTATTCTATAATTTGGCATCGATCATTGAAGAAGACTGACTGACTGACTAACTGTTCAACAACACACTAAGTAAGCAGTAATCAGAGATTTAAAACGCGATTAAAAAAAAAACATGTCGACAAGAAGTAAATATGAGACAAAATTAATTTTATAAAGAATTAACTAACTCACTAACTAACTAACATTGATTTGATTAAATCATTCATTCACTTATTTATTATTTGTATGTTTGTTGTAATTTTCAAATTCAATGTTCAATTTGAAAAAAACAAACAAAAAGAAACTGGGGGTTCAACATGTGTATCATGTGGTTGTGTGTGTGTGTGTGTGTGTGTGTGTGTAATACACGGTATCACCAAAACTTGCATCGTTTAGGTTTTAATGCGTGTGTTGTTTAGTGGAAAAGCCAAAAAACGAAAAACGAATAATTGAAAATTGAATAAAAGCAATTCTTCAATATGGCGGGAACACACAAACACACAGTAAGGAAAGGAAACGAAATGAGAAATGAGAAATGAGAAATGGACCACTTGAAATTTGTTGCACACATTAATATATAAATATGCGCGCACACACACACACACAAACACTACGAACCCAAACACGAAATGTTAATTAAAATCACATAATTAAGAAAAAGAGAAAAAGGAAAAAACTTATTGCACAATTTGAAAGTTTGCATGTTAGTGCAATTAATAAGGTTGGTGGGAAAAAAAAGAAGAGAGAAAGGAAAAAGGAGTTAGAAAAAAAACAAAACAAAATGAACGTTGCATCACACATACAGAAGAAAAAAACAAGAGATGATAAGAGGAGGAGAATTAGTTAATTGTCATGTTAAAATCATTGCTAAATACTCATAATTTTATGAAAGTCAGTTTTCCCTGTTTTCTATACTACTCACAGTAAAAGTTTGTGAAGTGCTTGTTAAATAATTGCTAACTGGGTAATGCATAGCGTCTACGTGTTTGCGCGCGAAAACGAAGGTCCTGGGTTCGAATCCTGCCAGGTGAACAAGTCCCATACCAGGATGAAACGGCTATCCAGCGCTTCGAGGTTTCTAATATTGGTCTAGTATTGATTGATGCATGATTTCAAAAAGGTGTAACTTAACAATCTCCACAATCGCATAAGGCTAATGGATATATATATATATATATATATATATATATATATATATTATGACGTAAGCACAGAAAGCAGAAATTTTCGAGACACCAATGGGTAATGCCCAGTTTTTTCCCTACTTTTCAAGGAGAATGTGCCAAGTTAAGAAACTAATCCCCTCCCTTGATTCTCATCGAAATAATTGTAGTTTTTTTGAAGTTCTTTGCTAGTTTGTTCCGTTGAATTTCTTGTTTTCCAATGATATAGAGGATCTGTGAATTCAACAACATTTTTTGTAGAATTTCAGCAAAGTCAATGGTTGTTGTAGCTATTACTGTGTTAATTAAGTTCGTCAATGAGTATGCTTGAGGCTGTTATGAGTTTACATTAGTCGATAAACGTGAACGAGACAATTACCAGCGTCTAGATAGGCTACCTTGAATCCCAAACTGTAAAACAGAAGGCTTGGTAAGCGTAGAAATTATATTCTACAAACACCCAGCAATCACACAATACAATCAAGCATACAACTCTCGTTTATTTATACATCATAGAAATGTCCTTGAGACAGTTACGAAAATAACACTCTAAAATACACAGCAGCCAATCACACAGCCATGGATTTTGCTGGTGGGAAATGAAATCTAAAGGTCAACTGATCAGCCTATGTTCTTAAACATGAAAACCAAAATAAGGCATTTATCAAGCGAGTTGTGTTGGGGATCTAACATCCCCAACAGTGTTTTTTTTCATTTTATGCTCCTATTAAGTTATATAACCGAACTTTTTTTCCGAAGAACGAAACCCGATGGTAGGGTTAGGGTATACTTATAATTTGAGAGAATATTAAAGATAACCAATGAGTAAAATGTCATTAATTGCCTTGATTAGGAAGGAGTACGTTGGATAGATGTGATCAGCGGATTTTGAACAGGGGACATGTCTTAAAAATGAATTACTCTAGCGAAGTTGTATTGATTGATCGTTATTTTAACTATTCAATTCAACATTATAAATTCTTTTTAAAATATCTATACTTCCTATCATTGAATTTCCATTAGAGCCAATATTAATTCCCTTGTTCTGTTCAAAATTTTGCTAGATAATCGATCGATAAGTTTGTGAAATGACTGGCTCGATCTGATCTCATACCGGCTACTACACGACAACTTTGAACATAAAGGAAAAGTTTTGAAATACTAAGAAAAAACCAAACACTGATGAAAGGGGTTTATTTGACTTCTATAATAAAGCGAAAGGATTTTCGAATACACTAATGGTTATATGATTTATTTACAGTTAGGTTTATAGTTAGATTTGAACTGAATTGTATTGAGTAATAGTGATTCAGTGATTTACTTAGTAAATACATATTTGTCATATTAAACAATTCGGCATTTGTTATCATGAATCGATCAATAATAGACCACCATTAGAAACCTGGAAGCACTGGACGGCCGTTTCGTCCTGGTATGGGACTCATCAACAGTGTGCATCCACGACTCCTGCACCTCACAGGATTTGAACGCAGGACATTCGGTCTTGCGAAGAGAGTGTATGGGGTGGCTCAAGACTGTGAATCGATCGAAGTTAGACATTGACACCGTTAGGTACCAACTCAGTGATCCAGAGGTTAGGCGTTCGCGCGCCAGATCTAAGGTCCTGGGTTAGAATCAGGCGAGGTGAAAGAGTCATGGATGCTCACTACTGGTGATTCCCATGCCAGGAGATCCGTCCAGTTCTTGCGTGTTTCGAATGGTGGTCCAACACTGGTCGATGCATGATTTCAAATTTGTAACTTAACAGTCTACACAACCACGAAATGCAATTTAGCAACCATAGTCATTCTTAATATATGGATGCGTAAAACATGCAGTCGGAAAAATTATCATTTGCATATATCATTTACAGTTGAATGGATTAAGCTATTTCTCGTCATGTCTGTATGCGAAGATGAAATCAGGGCAACATGAATCAGTAGAACATATATGTTAGTATATGTACATGTCATTCCCGTTGATAAACGTTTTTTTTAAAATCAAGAACACCTTACTACTACTGAGTAGTAGTAGTAGTCAGAGTAGTAGCAGTAGTCAGAGTAGTAGTAGTAGTAGTAGTAGTAGTAGTAGTAGTAGTAGTAGTAGTAGTAGTAGTAGTAGTAGTAGTAGTAGTAGTAGTAGTAGTAGTAGTAGTAGTAGTAGTAGTAGTAGTAGTAGTAGTAGTAGTAGTAGTAGTGTAATGAATGAGAACACAGGTGGGGCAACCGAATTGTATTTAACGAAATTACTGAGTTACGCAGTAAAATCGGAAAACCATATCGTAAATTGTTAATTTGCAAAATATCAGTTCATCATATCGAACTTGACTGTTCCTGTTGCAAAACATCAATCCATTGTCACTATTCATGCGTTTCATACAAATTCCATTGTGTTCTGATTCTTCCTTTCTTGATCTTCCCCCCATATTATGCTACCAGACTTTACGTTGACACTTACGTCATATACTACTTATAAGTAGTTCGCACCACAGCACCACAGTAGTAGTAGTAGTAGTGGTAGCAGTTGTAGTCGGAGTAGTAGTAGTAGGAAATAATTGTTTCGTACGGTTTCTATTCAAGCTGACATAACCTTTTTAGTCTATTGCATCATAAAAATCCAGTTTATGCACATTTAAAAGTGGAATTTTCGCTACCACAATTGACCATTTGAAAAAATCATTTTTACTTCAGATTTTAAAAATATGTTTACAATTTAAACATAAATTTTCATCACACACTATCATGAAATATTGAATATTAGATTTAAATCATCTGATACTCTTGAGTAGATTTTGGTAAAAGGATAGTAGTACTGTGGATAAGATTTAAATGTACGTAAGTATTTAGAAAATAGTTTGTTAACAGAGCAATTGGTTTTTTGACATTTACAAACACAACAAACACAGAAAATGAGTGTTTTCGAACATCTCTAAGTATGTACATGAGTTGAGTGTCAGATCATACAGGCTTATATCACTTGTTAAAATATGGAAATACTGAAAATATAATCAAGTGTCTATTCGTTTCATCCTTTTCTTGCACCAATTATACAACTGGTATTTAGTTCATGAGAGTTTGTCTGCAGATAACTATCAAATTATTGTTGCTTTAAAATGATTTGACATTTTTACCCAACTTAGAGTAGGTAATCTATCCTTTTGCAAAGATTTAATATCGAGATGATGGAGAAAATGTGTAGCTCAGGTGGATGATTATTGTGAAGGTGCTTGGTTCTCTGAACTGGATGTTTTGGTTGTGGAGCTTTCATTGTTCTTCTACTGAACAACACAAACTGTAGGATTCGAACTGAGGTTTGGACTGAGGAATAACTCTCAAGGAAGTTTAGATAGGGGCCTTGCCCTGTTGAAATCCAAAACAAGTGATCTGGGTAAATAACGATTAGTTATTCCTTGAACGCTTGTACAATTAATCACATCAATAATACAAATCAAAGTTATTTTATCCCTTCTGAATAGATCAGATTCGTTTGACCGATGGTATTTGGTTGCTTTATAACACAGTGTTTCCAATTTTGAAAGAATACTTCGATTCACAATCAAAATGCACAATTCCAGTCAGTGCAGCCAATCCAATCAAAATAGGAACAAACCAATATGGCTGTCGTCATGACTAAAAGTATCAGCTTAAACAACATAAATGCAGTTCAGCAAGAAACACAGAAACTCAGTAAAGGCAGAAGAAGAAATGGAAACTATAATAAATTACAAATACTGTCATCACAAAATGGAATCGAACAGCCTAACAAAATGTACAACTAAAGGAATCAACAAGGACGTACTACAAATGTACACATGGAGGGATTTTCACAAACAAAGCCTTCAAAAAATGGATCTTACAATATGATTGTTTGAATTTGTTGATATTAGTTTGATGAATTGTAGATTTTAAAAAAGATTTAAATTAAGGACATGATATCATATACGCTTTAACTGTTTGTTATAACGTAGATGGATATCAAGGAAAATATGACATCATTCACTTAGGGCATTGAATTTTTGGAGTTTTATTTTCTTCAATGTACCCTGCAGCTTTCCTAAAAGAATGGTTGCTCTGTTTGTGAGAAGAGGCATCGGCCTCGTGAGTTCCGAGGGAACTGGGCTTTCATCACGCGATGTCATAATTCTTTGAACTCCCAGGGGAGAGTTAAAATGGTTTGATTTATTTTTCCTGGTTAGCGTTTTTTTGGCAAGTTAGTTTATAGTTGGGACGGCGGCGCCAATCGCATTTCCAACCCCTCCTCCCTCATCCGGGCTTGGGACTGTCAGTAGCTCCGAAGATTCTACTGGCAGCCTTCCACTCCATCGATGTTTGATAAGAGTAAACAATAGATCGGTTATTTGCTAGTGGTTAACACTTACTTACTTACTTACTTACTTACGCCTGTTACCCCCAATCGAGCATAGGCTGCCCACCAGTTTTCTCCAACCAAATCTGTCCTGGGCTTCCCTCTCAAGGTCTGTCCAATGTTTGTTCATTCCTCTCATATCTTTCTCTATTTCTCGGCGTAATGTGTTCCTTGGACTTCGTCTTTTCCTTGTGCCTCGAGGGTTCCATGTGGGGGCTCGTCTTGTGACGCAGTTCGGTGCTTTTCGCAATGTGTGTCCTATCCACCTCCACCACTTCTTCCTGATTTCCTCCTGGTTAACGCAGGATATAGTAATATAACTGCTTTGTTTATCTATAGACTCATGACCTCTTGCAGATTAAAATGAAACAACAACTGTTAGTCGACTGAACTTTTAAATATCAATCATTATATAGTAACTCATTGATCTTAAGGTCACATTTTTCTCTGTGGAATGTGAACGCTTTAAGTTAGATCACTGATTCAGTCGTGATTGTGCACATCTATGGAGTGATCTCACAGTGAAACGGTAGAAAAACTCAGTATTTCCAAGTGTTCACTGATTGTCTAGGTTAAGTCAGGGTAGATGGGACAAACAACCACTACATTTGATGGTCATCTAATCAAGAGCTATTAAAGAACTAAAATCCAGTGATCATTGAAACAGGTACTCCTTCCTAGCTACGAACTATTGATTATTCTATCATCTCTATAACTGAATAAGTGTGATATGATATTTCAAATCATCTCCAGCAGTGACCACTAAAGGTCAACCAAAACCGGCGAATGACAGAAGATCGAATAATGCCAACATTTTACTGAAGTTATAAATGAGTACTACTAGATGTCAACTCACACTGGTCAAATAGTTGAGTATTCCAATTTAAGTTCGGAAGTTTTGCACATTATCTTCGTTGAAGTCATAGATGTGCCTTGATTGGTAGTCCCGTACTAGGAACTAAACAGTTATACCTCAGAGTTTCCAATGACTATCTAATCAAGTTCATTTTGTAATGTGGAACTTTTCTTATCTCTCCACTGGTTTTTTACTGATCAATATCTTTGTAAATGAAATATTTGATTTTTTTCAGTTGTAGTTAAAGAGATCAGTGTTTCTACACATAGAACTCATGAATCAATCATTATTAGACCACCGTTAGAAACCTGGAAGCACTGGATGACCGTTTCGTCCTGGAATGTAACGCATTAACAGCACGCATCCATGATTTGAACCCTGGACCTTCAGGATTGTGCGCGAACGCCTAACACCTCTGGGTCACTGGGCCGGCACCCAACGGTGTTAGTGTCTAATCAGTCTGGAGATTTCGCACGACCTCACCCATTTGTCTTTAGTAGTTACTGCCTACACCCGACAGGGTTGAACTCCATTGATCGCGTCTTGCCCCTAAAACTTCGAGAATTTACTCAAGAAGCTAGTCACTAGTGAGCACATTTTATGATTTGTTTTCAATTACAGTTATAGAGATCAGTGTTTTTACACATTTTTTTTACATCATTTTCAGACCATCATCAGAAACCTAGAAACACTGAATGACGACCGTCTCATCCTGATATGGAATGCATCAACAATGCACATCCACAACTCCTACACCTCTCAGGATTCGAACTCAGGACCTTTGGTCTTGCGTACGAATGCCTATTTTCGTTAAATTAACTCGACATAAACGCATACGACAACAAGTGTTTAAATTAAATTCCTAACTTTATATCATTTTATTCTATTTTCATTCCTTGCTAATTACTACTATGATTATAGATTGATTCTAGTTAACTGAGTAGGGTATGATATCGCTTTCCTAAATTTCATTCTTTTTCTACTGATTGCAGCCGAAAAAAAACAAACAACACACTAATTACAATGATGTTGATGATGTTGATGACGATAAAACTTAAGAAATCTATTTGTAATAAGATAATAATTATCGTAATAATACTATTGTGCGTTTATATATGTGTAAGTGAAGCAAAGATGAATAGATATGCTTCAAGCGAAACAACATACACGCACTCATCCATTGATATATATTGTTATATACAAGGTAATCATGGTTATTAGTTTAGAATAAGAAATTAGGCAGTCTTAATAGCGATTAATAATTTTAGACTATCATTTTTTCAGTTATTATTATGATTATGATTATTATTGCGATTATTATTCATGCTAACAGATAAACTCAACTATGGGTTAAATAAACTAGATTTCAGTCAACTGATCCATTTTTTCGTATCACTCACCCTATCTCTCTCTCTCTCTCAGTATCAACTATCTGTTTTATAATTAAGGATAATTATTTTTAGACGATAAACGAAGTTACTAAGTTACAACACACTATTCTATTCTATTTCATCTCACTCTCACTCTCACATCTCATTCTCTTGTTATACATGAATTGTTATATTTAAACTTATTACACTTGATACTACTACTACTGCTACTCTTACTACTTTCAAAAGAAATCAGGACAATTTGGATGGAAGTAATTCTTTGAAGCATAAAGATGTGGTGCTGGCAAACACTGATGAATGAATGTACATATATGCATATATATGTATGTATATACATGGTTATTGCCTTAGGGAACTCAATTTCTTCCCCGTTATTATAAGATTATTTAAAGCTTAAACAATCTGAATAATCACTAATTAAGGCTTAACAATTTACAAAGTAACTAACTAACTAACTAACTGAACTAACTGAACTAACAATACGACTAAATTACTTTTGATTATTAAGCAGTTGATTAGCTGATAGATAGTCAGTCTAACTCCAATTATTTTAATCTCTGTGCATTCATTCATCCATTCAAATTTTTCTGTGTGTGTGTGTGGATAGATTGAAGCAGTGATTTTGATTCTCTGTGTGTGCGTTTATGAGTTTAAAATTATGAGAGTTTAAAAAAATTAATTTCCCTTTCTCTACTCTGTTTGTTTGTTTCAAAGAAAAAATCTACGTAGGAAGAAGAATGAATTTCTCTTTGCATAAATAATTTTCCCCCAAACAGAATTGAATGTTTGTTTCAGTAATAATAATAATAATTAGTTTATGCCATAATTATTATTGATCATAGTGTGGTGCGAGCTACTTATAAGTAGTATATGACGTGAGTAAAAACGTAATGTCTGGCAGCAGAAGATGGAGGAAGATCAAGAAAGGAAGAGTTAGAAGAACACAATGGAATTTGTATGAAACGCATGAATAGTAGTGACAATGGATTGATGTTTTGCAACACGAACAGTCCAGTTCGATATGATGATGAACTGATATTTTGCAAATGAACGATTTACGATATGGTTTTCCGATTTTACTGAGTAACTCTGTAATTTTCATTAAATACAATTCGGTTGCCCCACCTGTGTTCTCGTTCACAACATCCTGATTAACTTGAATAATTCGGATAACAGTATCGATTATTGTATATTTGATTAAGTGTGTGGATGCATTTTCAGGAGTAGACCTTCTACCAGGTGGCTCGCTTATTGACTTAGAATATGCCGATGACATAGTCCTACTTGGTGAAGACGCTAACAAAATGCAGAGTCTTCTGACCACCCTAAGCAACAATGCAAGCATGTAAGGGATGCGGTCCTCACCCTCGAAATGCAAAATGTTGCTTCAAGACTGGGTTGCATCGGCACCTGAACTAGTGATAGGGAGTGAAGTAGTCGAGCGTGTTGATCACTTCACTTATCTTGGGAGTCTCGTTAGTGCTTATGGCCTGGTGACTGACGAAATCTCACCACGGATACAGGAGGCTCAATTAGCTTTTGCCAACCTGCGTCACTTATGGCGTAGGCGAGATATCCGTTTGCTGACTAAAGGACGAGTGTACTGTGCAGCAGTTCGCTCCGTTCTCCTATATGGATGCGAAACATGGCCGTTAAGAGTAGAAGATGTTCGTAGGTTACTAGTATTCGATCATAGGTGTCTTCGAAGCATTGCTCGTATATTGTGGGACAACCGAGTAAGCCATGCTGTGGTTAGGAAACAAGTATTAGGTATCGATGTCAGATCAATAGATGTCCTGAAACTTCATCAGTTGAGGTGGTTGAGACATGTGTTGCGTATACCTAACCACCGACTGCCTCAAAGAGCTTTGTTTCGTAGTGTAGGAGTAGGTTGGAAGAAAGTTAGGGGCGGCTAAAACAAAACATGGCAGAAATCCATGAAGTCATTGACGAGTGGACTTAGCCATGTTGGTAATTGTCGACTACCTGGTTGGGGTCCGCAAGATGATAATAATCGTTGGTTAGAGACCTTGAATGACATGGCTCAAAATCGTTTGCAATGGCGCCAGTGCATTTTTTCTTTATGTTCTCTCAAATTCTAATCTTCAGAATTCCTCATCATCTTCTGGATTCTTCAACACATCTGGTTTTGACTGTCTAAACTTTTCTCACTGAATAATACTTCCTGAATAATATCTTCTAATCCTAACCTCTCCGATTACTTCTAATACCTTTACTACCTCTACTACTATTGGATTTGAATTGACAATTCTACGTTGCAACTGACTGACATAGATTAATTGAAGATTAATAGTTTGAGAGAATTAAGGAATTCTACTTTCAATCAAATCAGCCTCTCATTAGTCAGAATTATAGAAATATTTATATAACTAGAGAGAGAGAAAGAGTGCTAAAAAGATACTTATTAAAGAATGCTGTCAATTATTGGCAAATATGATGAATTGATTGTACACCATTTTGTCATGAAGTATTTTTTTTTCTTATTTATTCAGAAATTTATTGATTCCTTAAAGAATTAATTAATTTATCAGGATAGATTAATTAATTACGACAATGTTAACGAACAAACAAAACACACATTGGACTACTTGTGAAGTGTGTTCGGAAAAAAAAATTATTATTTGAAGTCAATTAAATCATTTTGTAATTATTTTGAGTAAATTAAAAATGAAAAAAATGTGTGAATTAGTATTTTATTTTATATTTTGTTCTCTCTCTAAATCTATTATTTGTTCGATGAACTCTAAGAAGTACTTAAAAATAATTTTTTTGAGAAAAAAAAAATAATTATTATTATTAATATTATTTAGTTAATTAATTTGTTTAAAATATTTTCGGAAAATAATTAATATATTTAATGTTGAAGTATAAATGGTAATTTTTTTATTTATTAAGTCTTTGTGTTTTTTTCCTTTTTTTTAGAGAAAAAAACAAATTTTTATTTATAATTCGGTTAAATAATTCGATTTTTTTTCTTTTAATTATGGATGGATAGATTGATCAGTTTCAGTAGAGTGTAATTAATGATCACATAATTTAACTGTTATAATTATTGGTAATTTTTTTATTGAATAATTATATTTGAATTTCATAGTCACAAATCTGATCGATCAGATGAATTGTTAGTTAGTTAGTAGTGTAGTGAAGGAGAACACAAGCGAGGGCAACCGAAAATTGTATTTATGAGAAAATTACAGAGTTAATCAGTAAAATAGGAAAACCATAACGTAAACGGTGTCATTTGCAAATCTTCAATCCATCATCAATCCATTGTCTGACATTTCACTTATTCATGCATTTCATACAAATTCCATTGTGTTCACACTCTTTTGTATTCTTGATCTTCCCCCATCTTCTCCTGCTAGACATTACGTTTTCACTCGCTTCATATACTACTTATAAATAGCGCGCACCACAAGTATACTTACTTACATACATATTTATGCCTGTTAACCTCAATGGAGTATAGTGAATTATTTAAGCGGAGCTTATTCTATTTTATGATGAACGCTTTGTAATAATTCACATCATGAACCACGAAACAATTGAGGACCAAATGGCATTTAACAAAAGCATTGCAACATTTGAGAGAACTTCATTATTTCATACTTACTAGTATTAAGTAATTGAAAATTTCCACATGATCTTATAATCATTTTTAGGTGGTAAGTAAGAGTCAGGAACTAAATAGTTTACTTCCTTTCAGTAATTCATGAAGGTTTATAGCATAAATCTTTTTAAACTTACAGAACTCTTTATAAATCATACAAGACCAACACTCATTGGAGTTCAACTCAATTTACATTTGTATTACGCGGTTGTGAAGATTGTTAAGTTAAACGATCAGTGTTAGACCACCATTAGAAACCTGGAAGAAGCACTGGACGGCCGTTTCGTCCTGGTATGGGACTCCTCAGTAGTGAGCATCCACGGCTCAGTGGTCTGACGGTTAGGGCGTTTGCGCAGAATACCGAAGGTCCTGGGTTCGGATCCTGTGGGGTGGAGGAGTCGTCGATGCGCACTGCTGAGTAGTCCCATACCAGGACGGAATGGCCATCCAGTGCTTCTTCCAGGTTTCTAATGGTGGTCTAACATTGATCGATTCATGGTTTCAAAAATGTATAACATAACAATCTTCACAACCCCGTAATACAAATGTAAATTGAGTTGAACTCCAATGAGTGTTGGTCTTGTACGATTTATAAAGAATTCTTTTGGTTTAAAAATGTTTATGCTACAAACCTTCATGAATTACTGAAATGTAGTAAACTATTTAGTTCCTGATTCTTATTTACCACCTAATAATGATTACAAGATAATGTGAAAATTTCCAGTTACTGAATACTAGTAAGTTTGAAATAATGAGGTTCTCTGAAATGTTGCATAGCTTTTGTTAAATACTATTTGGTCTTTTTTTAATTATTTCCTGATTCATGATGTGAATTATTACAAAGAGTTCACCAAAGAAAATGGAAAAAGCTCCGCTTCAATAAATCACTAATTAACATGGACTAATTCAAGGTAATCAATATGTTTGGATGAAAATAGCCTTAGACGAGAATTAGACAAGAAAATTTCGAATATAAAGTTTACTTATCAATAAGTAGTATATTGTTGTCATCGAAATTTTTTTCATCATACTACCTCCTAACTTGATAGACTAGTTAATGAGTATAATTTACAATTTTTTTAATCTTAAAGAGGGAGATGTGAGTGAACAAGTGTTTTGACTTGTAGTGTAACGAGCAGATGCTAGCCCGACCGAAGCTGCTACCTTGACGTGGTGGTCAGGCTTGCCTATCATGATGACCAAACCGAGCTATATTGACTGGAACTTATGTTCCTGAAGGTTCTACCATGCCAGGCAGGTCGATTTGAGAAAGCTGAGACTAATACTCGAAAAACGTTTCATAAAAAGGCCGTGCGTGACCAGCCTCAAGCAGTTGTACCTTCGGCAGGAGTCGTGGATGAGCACTGCTGAGGAGTCTCATACCAGGACGAAACGGCCGTCCAGTGCTTCCAGGTTTCTAATGTTGGTCTAACATTGATCGATTCATGGTTTCAAAAATGTGTAACTTAAAAATATTTCTCACAAACTAATGTAATAAAAGCAAGAGCTGTTGAATTAAAGCTTATTGAGAATATGTTGTTTTATACATTTTAAAAACCTGGTGATTTAAACTGAGATAGATCCCAAAATATATTTGAATGTCTAACTATCTTCATTCGGATTGAAACTGTAAGGTGATGAAACTATTTTTGTAGACAGCTTTAAACAAAATTAACAAGATGAATTTGAAAAGTATTTCATCACTTAACTAAAGTTCATTGGTCATATATCTGTCTTATTTTTGTCTGACTATAAATTCTTAGTCATGCTTCTTTATCTCTTGGAGTTGGCTCACTCTACATCGCTTCATCCGTTCATTCGCCGCCTATTCACTCGCTTGCCTGCTTTCCAGCGCTCGCATGACGATTTTATCTTATAACGCTTGTAGTCTGCTGGTCTATTTGTGGTGTGTTGAAAATAAACTTATTCAACACTTTATGTTCTACCTTCTGATTTATAAACCGTCAGACGCTAGTTAGTAACGACTGTCTGGGCAAGCTAATCATGAAGATTAAGTACACGTCGAAATCGGTCACCACACAGTGTTAAAGATGCGGTATTTCTTGTAGTGACGTGAATTATTACCAAGCCGCTGCAAATGTTATAAGGTTATATATATTTAACTGAATCAAGAGTTGAAAAAAAACCGAAAAATCAATGAGGGGGTTCTCCACTTTGTTGAAGAATTAATCGGATTAAACTTATTCATAACAATGGTACAAATTTCGAGAAAAATACCTATCCCTTGAATCTATATATATGAAGAATAATTTATAGACTTCAAATTATACTTTAAAAAAGGTTTCTCATTGACTCTAGGTATGCTTAAAACTATTACGAGTTCACCTTAGTCGAGTAACGAGAACAAAACGATGAACCAGTAGTGTCCAGGTAGGCTATTCCGATCCTTTGACCAAATTGAACCAGCCAGAAGTCTTGATATAGTGTAGAAAGTTTATTCTACAAACACCCAACCAGCACACAATGAATCCAAGCACTCAAATTACGTTTATTTACACTCCATAGAAACGTCCTTGGGACAGTCACAAAAATAGCACACTAAAATGACACAGTAACCAATCACAACCAAGGATTTTTCCTGGTGGGAAATGTAATCTCACGGTCAAGTGATCGGTCCATGAAATAAATCCAATTTATCAAGCGAGTTCTTGGGATTTAACATCCTCAACATATATACGTTGATTAATATCAACTGAGAATCAAGTAAAATTAAACGACAGATATAATATGCGTAAGATGTTAGTGAATATTGAAAACTCCGTAATATAAAAGCTTTCAGTTGATGAATCATCCTTTAATTTGTATTTGAAAAGAACTTTGAGAAGAGGAGAGAACCAGCAAGTGCCATGGTTCCATGGTCAACACATGGAACTATTGTAAGTTTGATATCCGCAATCACAGAAAATGAAATTCTTTTTGTGTTAGGATATTCATCCAATATTCTAAGAGAATTATTGGTCAATTCCTATTGGTCGATTTCTATTGGTCAAAATTATGGTCGTTTTAATTCTCAAAGTCAAATACTTAAATGTTGTCTCTTATTGGTCATCCTGACTGTCAATGTCACTTCAAATGTTGCTTCCTATATGTCGTCTTAACTGTTGATGCCACAGAATTCGATGCTGTTTCCTATTCGGCCAAAATGTATAAATACGCATTATCTGTAACATTTTATGACCACGACCAGGACCAGGGCTCGGTTACGGTTCCCTAGTCCAGGATCCTGATTCTTTTCTGGATTCGGACCTGGTACTTTCTGGATGCTTGTAGAATACAGATTCTACTTCATATCATGTCTTCTTAGTTTTGCTAAATGTGGGGGTTGGGATAATCGGATTTGAGTAGCATGTCGTGTCGCTGGATTCTCGTCCTCGCTTTCGTTTTCCGGCTAGGTAAACTCATAATAGTTCAAGTATATCAAGTTGATGTGTTTATGTGCAGACGTAACATTTTGCTCAAACATTTTTTGGTTCAGTGAACTCCGATAAGTTCATTCATTCATTCATTTTGATCAATTGATTGAAAAAAGGGAATCAAAAATCAATTTTTAATAATTGCATTTTTATCCTTGTTATATAATGCAAAGACCCATGTTTCAAATATTACCAAAAAAAATTTTTTATATGAAAAAGGGAGTAAAGGTTGCTTCTTTGTCCCCTTATAGTTAGTCAGTCATATGCTTAATCCAATTGAATTTGTATTTTAAAAAAATTCAATCCATTGTATATAAAGAAGATCACTGGCAAGCGGGGATTTAATGAATCATTTAACAAATCTTATAAATACATATTAAATTCTGTAAATCTGTGGTGGCCGATTTTGTTGACATCGAGATCACCAAATGTGGGGTCCATTTATTTGCGTGTTCGGATAGCTCGGTAATTAGCTCGTCTAGACAATCGTCACTAAATAGTGTCTGACGGTTTATAAATCAGAAAGTGAACTCGAAGTGATGAATACGTTTATTTGGAACACACCACAAAGCGAAGCGGAGAAGCAATGTTGAATAAAACGAAGTGGAGAGGCTAGCGAGCCAACTCCTTGGATTACAATGCGAACGAATGGGTGAAGGAAGCGATGCGGAGAATGGCTAATGAGTCAACTCCAAGAAATAGAGCATGACTAAGAATATATAGTCAGGCGAATATAAGACAGATATGCGACAAGCGAAATAGGCACACATGAATGAAAGCGACGAATGATTGACAAGGTCAAACGACAAGTGGAACACGTCACCTGAGCTCATACAAACCAGACAATAATAATAAGAACGAATGGTACAACATATACAAATGACTTGGTTAAATAAATTATTAATCGAAAGAGCTTAACCAAATTAAATGTAAGCGAACTGGAATATATGTGGAGGCACTACAAATCAATTAATCACGAATGGTTTGTTTACAAGGTTATTCGAGGCGTATACATCGCAATTATTTAAAAAACGATTGCTAAAGAAGACTTTAATTAAAAAAATAGTATTCTTTTTATTTTTTAAAAAAACATTAGCAAAAACACCGCGAAAATTTAAAAAACAAGTTGAAACCCAAATTATTTTAGGATTCCTTACATTTTATTTGTATATATAAGTATTAACACAGTGCAGTTTTGTGGTGGTAGGTCCCCATTACTGAGTAATCCTCATCAACTAAGAACAGAACGGTCATTCACTACTCGTTAATCACCTCATTAACTTTTCCAAATTATTCCAATTCATGGTGAAAAAATATCGTCAACAGTTAAAAACCATCGGCCCACTGAACCGGCCCGGTGGTCCAATGGTTAGGCGTTAGCCTACAGTACCGAAGGTCCTGGGTTCGAATCCTGCAGGGTGTAGGGGTCGTGGATGCGCAGTGCCACTGATGAGTCCCATACCAGGACGAAACGGCCGTCATTCAGTGCTTCCAGGTTTCTAATGGTAGTCTAACATTGTGTTGGGGATGTTATATCCCCGAAATTCGCTTCATAAATGCCTTATTATTTGGATTTCACGTTTGCCAGCATAGGCTGATCAGCTGACCTTGAGATTTCATTACCCACCAGGAAAATCCATGGCTGTGATTGACTGCTTTGTATTTTAGTGTGCTATTTTCTTAACTGTCCCACTGGGACGTATCTATGTTGTATAAATAAACGAGATTTGTATGCTTGATTGTACTGTGATTGCTGGGTGTTTGTAGAATATACTTTCTACACTTACAAAGACTTCTGTTTTGCCGTTTTTGGATCAAGGTAGCCTACCTGGACGCGCTGGTAATTGTCTCGTTCGTGTTTATCGACTAAAGTGAACTCATAATAGCCTCAAGCATACTTAGTGACGATTCCAATAATAGTGATCGATTCATGGTTTCAAAGAAATGTGTAACTTAAAAATCAAACACATTTCTGGAAATGTAGAATTCAAATAAAAACGACACATAATATTTTATATAAATAAAATTTATCGATTAATTTTAATATTACAAAAAGTTTTCTTTTTCCTTTTTTTAAACATTTTTTTTGTATGACAAATAATGATGCATTATACAAAAACAAAAGGGAGAATACAATGAAAATATGTGATCAATTGTGAATAAATTGACAATTGAACATTTTACTGCGAACACAGATAAACAAACGAACTGTTCATGCTAGCGATAAACGGAAACAGAATAGTAATAATAATAATGATAACAATACGTATGTGAGTGTGTGTGCGTATGAATGAAACAGAAAAAAGAGTACAACAGATTATATTAAAACAATCTACAATTAGTATATACTATTGATATGATGATATTTATATATTCATAAGTCAATTGAATAATACACATATATTCGAGGTAGAAATAGTTACACAAACAAATTACATTTGAATGATCGATTCTGAATAAAATGTAAAAAATGTATTTTTTTTTTTTTGAGTAACTACAATATCAAATACATGTTTCTACCTTTTTCAGAACTAAACATTGTTGACATTCTACACGACAACACCAAATAAATTTACAATTACATGATTCCATTGTATAATAATGATGTGTGACATAGCCTCGTTCACAGCATAAATGTCGACAATTATTTACATACGATGATGAAGAATTACACAATCGACCTTTTGTTCCTAATATATGATAAAATGGATGTGATTCACAAAACATTTTCTCATTTATAAATTCATAATAAACTAATTGAGATGAATGTGGTGGACGTGTGACATTGTGGATACTTTCAGCCGAACTAGTCAACAATGACGATGATGAAGATGATGATGATGAGTGAGTATTGGTTGGGTTTATAATAATTAAATTTGATTTTCTGGGAGTTTTTCTTAAATTGTCCCCTTTGCTATTATAATTATTATTATTGTTCTGATAAGGTTTAAATTTCACAGCTTTGTCTAAATGTGAACGTCCAAACTGATTTGATGTAGATGAAAATACTTTGTGTTTTTCTTTATCAGTAGTAGTACGAATTCCGCCGCCCAGTTGATTGGAATCTAAGGAAGTTTGGTAAGAAGACGTTTGTTAGAGAAGAAAATAGTTAGACTGTATTCTAATGTAAAATTTATGAATATTTACTGGTATACTTATTTTATTATAGTAATATTTTTTGTAAATTGGACTGATTGCAAACACTTTCCTGTTATGTCGTTGAAGAATCAATCGCTTCGTTCATGTTATAGCAAATCTCAGGAGTGAGCTTTATTTACGACAATGAAAGTTTACAGTAGTAGATTACCATACTACGACTGTGGTGCGCGCTACTTATAAGTAGTATAACACGCGAGTGTAAACGTAATGTCTGGCAGCAGAAGATGGGGGAAGATCAAGAAAGGAAGAAGAGCGGGAACACAATGGAATTTGTATGAAACGCATGAATGAATAGTGAAATATCAGACAATGGATTGATGATGGATTGAAGATTTGCAAATTAACCATTTACGATATGGTTTTCCTATTTTACTGAGTAACTCTGTGATTTCCGTTAAATACAATTCGGTTGCCCTCACCTGTGTTCTCGTTCACTACACTACAACTACGACGAATAACCTTCCAGCTGTTAAACATTCAGTTTAGTAGTGATCAGAAAGATTCATCTATGGATAGACTGTGTTAGATTTGACTAAAGATTATAGAACTCTCTACTACACCAAAAGTAATAGAGCCTTTGTCTCTGTTAACGTTTTTCCATTAACTGAGTAAATGATAGGAAACCTCTTTTTACTGTTGATCCAATCGGAGCCGTAAAACACAAACGAGATAGCCTAACGATTAAGTACACATCGTCATACCTAGAAGTCATGATCTCTGCTCTCGCGAGAAATTGTAGCAGTGCACTTCTGAATAGCCACAAGCTAAGACGAAATTGTTGTCTAATATGTTTTAGTTTTTGATGTTACTCCAACTAAAATCGGTCCGTGATTAATATTACCCACAAATTAGGCGAACTTTTACAAACTTCTCATCCAAAACCATAAAGTCCATTTAGCCAACATATTTGTAGTGAACTATCATTTATGATTGGCTGACTTTCAGTGCACCGACAATTTGACGATCATCTGACCAAGGTTAATAACATGAAAGATTTTTCAAACATGGTCCTGATAAGATATCGAAAGAATTACTCGAGTCAGTCAGTTGTTCATTGCTAGAATATCTCGTACATTTTGGCACCTAGGTTCCATTACAATTCAATTTCAAAGTCATTCATTCAAACAAATGATATATCTCTAAGACTATACAA
Source organism: Schistosoma turkestanicum (assembly GCA_944470395.2). NCBI lineage: Eukaryota > Metazoa > Platyhelminthes > Trematoda > Strigeidida > Schistosomatidae > Schistosoma > Schistosoma turkestanicum. The sequence goes on from OX103977.1 coordinate 1,612,770, forward strand.
ATTCATGACTTATGTATAAGAAGAGGCCTTGGCCATCGATCCGTCAATTCAAACTGCGTGTACAAAAACAACAGATTTGAGCGGTCATTTTAAGATTGTTTTAACCTTAAACTATCGTCACACCATTGTTTCCTAATTAGTCCTTAATTACTGATGAACTATTTTGCAACCTTTAAACTTTATAGCATTCATGTCCACCAAGCTCATGACAACGTTCGCGTATCCATAAACTATCTTCAATTCAATATTTTTCACCAACTACTAGATATTTGCGAAAAATTCATGATGCAATACGACTCTAATTAAGATAAGTTTGTTAAATAAAGTAACTCCAGTATATTTTACTGTACACACTGAAGTCATCAATCAATCATTGTGAGATAACCATTAGAAACTTGGAAGCACTGAGAGACGGCCGTTCATCCTGATATGGGACTATTCAGCATTGGGCATCCACGACTCCTACACCTCGCCGGATTCGAACCCAGGACCTACGCTCTTGTGCTCGAATGCCTAATGAGTGAGTTCGCGCAAAGTCTCTAGATTGATCAGAGTTAAACAATAACACCAACGGATGATGGACCAGTGGTCCAGATGTTAGGCTTCGGCGCTCAAGACCTTGAGCCCTGGGTTCGAATCCTGCGACGTGCAGTAGTCGTGGATGCACATTTCTGGCGAGTCCCATACCCATTCAGAACGGCCATTCAGTGCTATGTTTGAATTAATATCAAGGACTGGTCAGGAGTTAGGTCACATAACTAAATTTTCGAAGGATTAATTTAGTAACCTTTAGATTGTTTGTTTAAATCTTTCTCTGAGTATGATTTCACGACCGTAGCTGCTACCTTGACGTGGTGGTCGGGCTTGCCTATCGTGATGACACAACCGAGCTATATTGGCTGGAACATATGTTCCTGAAGGTCCTACCATGACAGACAGGTCGATTGGAGAACGACGAGATGAAAAGCAGCTACTCAAGGTCTGAGGGTGAAGTCGTACTGCTGACTGACTATGGAGGGGTGTGACAGCAGTAAGACGTTTCCTTCGGACAACCGGCATCTACAGCGATGCTGCCTTCTCACAAGGAAGGAAGGGTTAGAAAAGATCGACCTTAAAAATGTCACATCTCACCCTATCTCACGGATTTCAGTCTCTGGCGGTAAGGGCTACCGACTAAGGACCTTTAAGAACGGAGCTAATATTCAAAAACTCCTTCATAAACAGGCCGTGCGTGACCGGCCTCAAGCAGTTGTCCCTTGGACTCTGCGGTCACTCAACCAGGTCTTTAAGACCAACACTAATCTATCTTCCTTTTGAGCTTCGTCAAGAAACAACCTTCCACGGTGTGGGCAGCAGGGAAGTGACAATCGCCCTCATACCTATAACAGCACGCGAGACCAAATTGGTCAAAATCAAATCCTTTCCACACCCCCTAATACCTCTCTTATCTCCACGACTAACTCTTCTGACATTCATTTATCACACTGCACAGCTAATGCAAACAATGCGAGTTCACGAAACGTCATTTCTGGTCTCCTGAAATCCCGCTCTAGACTACATGTTGGAGCATTTCATGTACGGACATTGTGTCAAATAGGGCAACAGGCTTCATTAGCTAGGACTTTAGAATCTCGTACCATCGATGTTTGCTGCGTCTCGGAAACGCGCATACAGGATTCTAGTAAAGTCATTAATCTGATTTCACCTTGTCAAAACAAAGAAGCAGTCCGATTTACTCTTTGTGTATCTGGAAGCCCTAATGCTGCTCCCCGGGGTCTTGCTGGTAGAGCAGAACTAGTGCTCTTAGACTGGATCCCTGTAGATAGTCGTTTGTGCGCCGTCCGACCGAATGGGACAGTAAGGATCCAGAAGGATAGAGACACTCGTCGTATCTGCCCACTGACTGCAGTTCAGACGAGGTGAAAGACGAGTTCTACAGAAAGCTTTCGGAGCTCCTCCAAAAAGTTAGTAGTTATAATGCCTGGTGACTTTAATGCTCAAGTAGGTAGACTAAGTGAGCAGGAGAGACACCTAGGTGGATGTTATGGTGTCGCGGCTCAAAGAACAGACAATGGTGACCGTCTATTGCAAGTATGCTCAGATAACCGCCTATTTCTAGCAAACACTAACTTTAAGCATAAGGAAAAGCAACTTTTGACCTGGCGACCCTCGCTCCCTAATCTTCTCCATTACTGCTAATACTTCTATTATTGCTATCACTGTTGGATTTGAACTAACAGTTGCGTCTCTGTGTTGATGTGGTATGGCAACCTGAACTGATGTACACGTACGTACAAAGTTCTGCGTTGTGCCTCCACATAAATTTCACTTGGCTTATATTGAATGTGGTTAAGCCTTTTCGATTAACTTATTATAACTAAGCTATCTGTATAGCAATAGCTTATATGTGTACAATTGGCTTTTTTAATTATTGTCTAGTTTGTGTTGAGCTGGTACGACTCAGAGCATTGCCAACCGCCTACGTGTATATTCATTCATCCTATTCGCTTTTAATGTTAATCTCTTAAATTTCACGATCACTTAGACATTTTCCTTTGTATATGTATGAACATTTTAGTCTTATTAATTCATTCGTCCATTAGCATATTCACTCGCTCTAGTGTACCTGCCTTGTTCGCTTGTGGGTCCGCTGTCCTATATTGTGATGGTGTGTTAAAAATAAACGAATTCAACTCCTCGTGTTTATGCCTTCTGATTTATAACCGTCAGGCGTTTTTCGATGAGGATTGTTTAGACAAGCGAATTACAAAGTTTAAGAACACGTTGAAGAAATTGGCCCACACTGTATCTTACTTAGTTTAACTTGTACTAAATCATGATCATAGATATGTTTTAATAAATTTCCAAGTGTTCTCATTCGTGGTGTTCTTCGATAACACGTTCTCAAGGTACACGATCCACTTGTTCCATGACATCGACAATAACGTTCCATATTATTGATAACTAACTAAAATTTTGAAAAAAAAATCAAGGTTACAAAGTTACAACTTTACAGGTTTTATTTACATGAATGTAAACATCTGAAAAGCCAGAAATATCCAAGAACTAATATCCAGACATTAGAAGAAATCGATATGAAAGAACTGTGTCAAACCAAATAGAATTTACTAGTATCGTGGTGCGCGCTACTTATTAGTAGTATATGACGCGAGTGAAAACGTAATGTCTGGCAGCAGAAGATGTTGGAAGATCAACAAAGGAAGAGTTAGAAGAACACAATGGAATTTGTATGAAACGCATGAATAAGTGAAATGTCAGACAATGGATTGATGATGGATTGAAGATTTGCAAATTAACCGTTTACGATATGGTTTTCCTATTTTACTGAGTAACTCTGTAATTTTCGATAAATACAATTCGGTTGCCCTCACCGGTGTTCTCCTTCACCGCAGTATTATTCGATTTTTTTTGAGAATTTTCTTCTGAACTCGTGAGTGCTGAAATAAGGAATCCCGTAATTGTAGTCTCAAATGAGCATTTTCATTGGGATTCAAATAAATCTAATTGACTTGTCACAAAAAATGGACAAAATCTATATCTTGGATTTCACTGCTAGGCATGATCCACCTATTTTAAGAAAGATCTAATTAGTTATTTACCTACTTGCTTGGATTATACGCTGCCAACCAGGTTTCTCTAACTTAATCTGTTCTATACTCTCCTTCCCGCGGCGAAATGTACTCTCTTATCTTCCTCTTTTTCTTTGTCCTTGAAGACTTCAAGTTAGGTCTTACCTCATGACAAAGTACCTTCAATTCAACAACACTACTTTGAAGGCTCTACCTGGTACTGAATGTAGTATGATGTTTATGTAGTTCCCACAATTATTAAGATTTCCTCTCAAAGCTGTCTCAATTAAATGTCCTTCTCGCCAGTATATTGGAACTTGTATTTACTTCCAAGTCTTACCGAAGAGAGAGAGAGTGAAGCAGCTTTGCAGTTGCTTCGTTAAATACTTTCAGTGCCTTGGGTAGTATGCTGTTTGACTGTACTACTCCTACCGCTGTTCATTTGAAGGATCCCCATCTTGATTTCTTTGATCGTAGATGGGGTGATATTTATAAGAAGCTCTATAGGTGCTGTTTCAATGACCGATGAGGTTCAGTAGGACTGGTCTATTCAAGAAATGTTTAAAATGATCTATCCACCTATATCGTTGTCCTTGTATCTTGGTGATTGGTCTGTATTGTTTGTTCTTGACTGATCATTCTGTTTTGCCAAAATTTCCAGCTAACTCCTTTGTTGTATCGTTTATTTATTTCATGTTCTTTCTCTTGCAGCGTTTTCCAATGCCGTAGATAAATCTACCGTTTACCAGCTGTATTGCTCCTTATCATTCACCTGTTTCCCTCTGTGAATTCAGCCCGAGTCTCGGCTTTGTTTTTTCTTGCTCGCCTGTTGCTGTCTTCTTGTTCCTCCTTTCCTGAATCTTATCCAGAGTATCAACAGAGGGCCATCATTTATGATGGTATTTCTTGTGGTTCAGTAGCTCCCCACATGTTCAAGTTATGGCTTTCTTAACCCCTTTTTAGTTCTTACCCATGGTAGTTTCTTATTCTTTGAGAAATTCTTGTAGAGATTGGAATTTATTGCTGACGACTATCTTGCACTCTTTGAATTTGCCAGTATCCCGAATAAAGGTCGTATTAAACTTTTGTAATGCTGTTCACCCGATTGTCCAGTGTTTCTTTAGTTTCAGTTTCATCTTGGCCGCCACCAGGTGGTGACCTGAAGTAATGTCAACTCTTCTCATTTCTTTCACGTTTTTCATGGTCCTTCTGAACTTAATATTGATGCAGATATGGTCGATACGATTCTCTTTAGTGTAGTTGGGTGAAAGCCAATTAGCTTTGTGGAAATGTGATGTTATATGTGACTCTTGCATTGAAGGTACAATGATTTTTAGATGTCTCACCCTTTTTCATTTCTTTCTCCCAATTCATATCTTCCAATAATATCATCATATCCAATGTTTTCCATTCCAACCATGGCGTTTAGGTCTTCCATCAAAATGGTCACATTTTGGCCTAGACCCCTCTCTATATAATTGACTGAAGTCTCACAGAAAATTATTCTTCATAGTCTTTGTTACTACTGATGCTAGGCAAAAAGCACTGAATACACATTCACTGTAATCTCCTGATTCTTTTGTTTCGAAGGATTCTTTGATGACTTTGAGTCCATGTGAAGTTCTCATCCTATAAGTGTTATTTGTACTTTTTTTGGACAGAATTAGTGAAAAAGATTTATTTGATGTTTATAAAAGTTTCGTTGTACATATATTTGAAAATTCTGTATAACTAACAATTTCCTCAGTGGATGAATGAATTTGTATTGAAGAGAAAAGCATAGTTTCGTATTATTGAGTTTCTCAAGGTCAAAGGAAAAGAGGAAGGCCAAGGAACACATTACTCCGAGAAGTAGAGAAAGATATGAGAAGAATGAACAAAAATTGGACAGAACTAGAAAGGGAAGCCCAGGACAGAGTTGGTTGGAGAAAACTGGTGGGTGGCCTATGCTCCATTGGGGGTAACAGGCGTAATTAATTAATTAATTAATTAATTAATTAATTAAGTAAGTAAGTAAGTAAGTAAGTAAGTAAGTAAGTAAGTATCATCGAGTTTACGTATTTCTGTGGTAATTTGAGAAGGAAGATTTGAAATTTTCATATTTTGGATGCTTTCTGTTGAAATCAAATCAACCTCAAATATCACGTTCAATGAATCTAACTGACTAAGTTTATTTCTTTAATTTTTTTTATAGAAAACAGAGAATTACTTCTTTGACAACACTATTGAGCAATGAATTTATCTAATGGTTTATTAAAACAATGGAACTTTCAAACATCACAATTGATATTTGAATTTCGGGGTTGAGTTTTGGTGGTTTGTGTTTTTATACAATTGAAATCAACCCTGTCGAGTGTAGGCAGTAACTACCAAAGACAGATGGGTGAGGTAGCACAAAATCCCTAGATCAATCAGAGTTAGACATTAACACCGTCGAATGCCAATCCAGTGGTCCGATGATTAGGCGTTCGCGCACAACACCGAAGGTCCCGAGTTCGAGTTCTACGAGGACAGGAGTCGTGGATGCGCATAGGCACCGATGAGTCCCATACCAGGACGAAACGGCCGTCATTCAGTGCTTCCAGGTGGTCTAACAATGATTGATTGATGATTTCAAATGTGATATTTGAATACTTGTAGTAAATGTACTCATCAGATTAAAGTATCAACTCAAGTCTCATTATTAAGGTCTATTTGGCCAAATATAAATTATCTGACCATATGATTAGAATCATCTCATTAGAGTGTATTGTTGAGTGCTTGAGCTACTGTATAATGTTGCTCTTCGACAAGTTATGTCTTTAGCCATTGATATTGCCGATCGTTTGCAATGGCGCAAGTGCATCCATTCGTTGTGCTCTCTCAAATCCTAATCTTCTGAATTCGTCAACAGCTCTACCTTTGTCTTTCTAACCTTATCTCACTTATTTATACTTATTGAATAATATCTTCAAACCCTAGTCTTCTTCATTACCATTAATACCTCTACTATCTCTATCACCATGGGATTTGATTTGACATTTGCGTCTCTGTTCTAATGTTGTGGTATGGCAATATGAACTTATGTACATACGTTCGAAGTTCTACGTTACAATTGACTGATATGTAGATTAAACCAGTCTCACAAATACAGCTATATCTAGTATGCATTACCCTCGGAATTCAAAATTTATCAAATTTAAAACTTACTTGTCTACCAACACCATTATTATGTAAATTCATTTCAAATCTTATATGTGAACCACGTTCCATTGTATCGAGTAAACGTCGTGAAAATTTTCTACCATAATGAATATTATGATCACATCCTTGCCATTGCCAATCAGAAAATGGTTCTTGTCTACCACGATTATTACATGGACAATTATCAATTTGATTTAAGCATGCTTCAGCCACTGATTGAACAATGCCAGCATTGATAATTGAATATATAAATGCAGTTTGTGGTATACCTTATAAGATAGAAAAAAAACAGGCATGAATGTATTTGTGATGTTGTACAACTAACTGAAATAACTTATAATACATTAATATACCAATCCGTAGCTAGTAGTTTCCGTTTTGGTGATGATTACGCAATCTCATGACACTAGTTTGACTTTTAAGTAGTGTACTTCACCATTTGCGCTTGCACTACACACAATCAAGGCTATCAAGCCTATTGATATTTGTGATAGCTTTTAGCTATTGATTACTTTTTATAAGTAAGTAGTATTTCTTAAAATGGCTGATGATAGATTATGAAGGTTGTTGTCGTCAGTGTAGTATATTTTACAGATTTCATTGGAAAATGATTAATCACAATATTTTTGTATCAGTTGAACTAAAGTGTCATATTGTGGTGTACGCTACTTATGTTCACATAAGTAGTATATATGATATCAAACGTCTGACAGCAAAAGATCGAGAAGGAAAGAATGAAACTGGAAGGCGATTTGTAGGTCACGCAAAGGGAACTGAAGTCTGAACAGTCTAAATGAGAGAACACTGAAATCTGAAACAAATAAGGATTAGTTTGCAAATGATGATATCACGTGAAGGTTTTGTACATCTGCTTAAAAACTCTGTAATATTTGCTTAAATATAGATGTTGATGACCTCACCTGAGTTTTCGTGCACAACAATATCAGTTGGATAACAATGTGTATTGTGTTTTAGCATTTTCAACATTGATTGAAATAGATCGATTTTAGGATGAAGTAATGATGTGATGATGAGCAGTTGGTAAGCCTATTAATTTAACAAAACTTAATTTCATAGGTTGGATAAACGATCAATGAAATAGGAATCATACAACCAATTTTAATCACAATTATTTTATATAAAATATACTTTGTATGAGGTGCGTAACTCTGTCACATAAAACCACCACACATATTCTGTCTTCTGACATGAAAAGGAACAGAGACGTAACTGTCAGTTCAAATCATTTAGTGTTAGCGATAGTTGAAGTATTAGTAGTAATGGAAAAGATTAGGGTTTGAAGATATGATTCCAGAAGTATAATTCAGTGAGATAACTTTAGAAAGAGAAAGATAGAGATGATAAGGAATTCAGGAAGTTAGAATTTGATAGAACACAATGAATGAATGCAGCTGCCCCATTGCGAACGATTATGAGCCATATTGTTCAAGGTCTCTAACCGTCGGTTACTTTCTTCTCGTGGCAAACTGTGTATAAAGTGCGTAACTCTGTCACATAAAACCACACATATTCTTGTCTTCTGACATTCGCTTATTAAGGAGAAGGAATGCTTGACTGCGATTTGTTAGCAATCATTGCTAGGTCACAACCAAGTTATGTGATTGAACTTCTCAATCTACACCACTTCAACCAAGTTTTACTCCATTTTAAATACAACGTAACATAGTTTGATTTTATCAACAGAATTGAGGCACATTGTTAAAACCATAAAATATCACTGACTGGTTGGTATCTAATGCTTAATTTTAATGTATAAAACTCAATCTTACTAGGAAGTGTTTATAAGTCAGATAACTCAATGGTGATAGCATCTTTTTCTGAGGTATTAAATAATACAGATCAGAATACTGGAAGTTGTATACACTCAAAGTGTCTAGGGAAGTATTGGGTTCATCACTAAGTATGCTTGAAGCTATTACGAGTTTAACTTAGTCGATAAACGAGAACGAGACAATTACCAGCGTCCATATAGGCTACCTTGAATCCCCAAACTAGAGTAAGAAGGCTTTGTAAGCGTAGAAAGTATATTCTACAAACGGCCAGCAATCACAATACAATCAAGCACAAAACTCTCGTTCATTTATACATCATTGAAACGTCCTTGGGACAGTTAAGAAAATAGCACACTAAAATACATAGCAGCTGATCACAGCCATGGATTTTCCTGGGGTGGGGATTGAAATCTCATGGTCAACTGATCCGCCCATTCCGGTAAACGTGAAAACAAAAATAAGGCATTTAACAAGCGAGTTTTGGGGATCTAACATCCCCAACAGAAAGCAGGCGGTAAAATGTGTTCTTTAAGTTTAAACTAATCGGTACTTGTTAACATTCATCAGCTAGGTGTCTGAATAATCTTCAATCAACTTATGTCACTCGATACTATGTGATCATAGACTGTACCATTTTAGCTGGATGTTTTCAATAGCCTCTACTACTGAAATGAAATGACTGATTATTTTAAAACCTCAGTTCCAATGTGTTTTCAGTTCAACATGATTAGTTTTACTTAGTTGAATGTGAAATCTGAATTTTTACTATTGTTATAATTTGTAAATGATTTTCCGAAAATTCTACTCACTGATTTCAAATCTGATCAGTGTGAACAATCTCTGATAATTTGATAAGAAATTACGAAACAATAAATCGGTACACAGTAGTAATCTGTTTCTCATGAAACTATTTGGATAGTCTATCTAATCAATAAACAAAGTGATCTCATAATAAATTGATCACACAAACTTTTCGGTCTTATTCATTTCAGATCGCTTCCAGATGATAACAAGACAACTGTATTACGAGGTTGTGAAGATTGTAAAGTTACGAATTTGACATTATGAATCGATCAATGTTAGATCACCATTAGAAACCTGGAAGCACTGAGAGACCTCCGTTTCGTCTTAGTATGGGACTCATCAGTGGTAGTGAGCATGCACGACTCCTGCACCTCACAGGACTCGAACCCATGACCTTCGGTCTTGCACGCTAACGCGAATTGTTCAGTCGTCGTTACTATTGTTCACATAGGTTGAGAACTTTTTTTGAAGTTAGGATTTTTAAGCATCTTTTCGATGACACTTTTAACTTTATGGTATCCTAATAGTCTTTACAGCCCATGCTAAACAGTGTAATTTATTTCAAAGAGATATTTTCTTTAAGAAATCATCCTTGTAAACAGCTTTCTGGAGTTTGGTCAGACGTTTAATAATATCTATCAATCATTGTGATCTAAAACGAAAAATGCCAACTTCAGTGTATTTTTATTATGTGTTTAAGTCATTATCTGTTTCTTATTGACATTGTTGTGTGTTGCAGGAATAGTCATCTCATCAAATAGGCAGCATCCTAAATAGCTAAGATGTTCTTGAAGAAATCCTGCATCAATGGAATGTGTTAACTACTATGAAGATATACAAAAGATTACGTATTATCAGATTGACTATATCAGACAGTCAGTCAGTCAGTTACAAGGGAGAACTTCGTACGTAAGTACATAAGTTCAGGTTGCCATTCTGCGTCAGCATAGAGACGCAGCTATCAGTTCAAATCACATAGTGGTACAGATAAGAGAAGTATTAGCAGTAATGGAAAAGATTAGTGTTCGAAGATATGATTTGAGAAATACAATTCAATGAGATGAATTTGGAAAGAGAAAGATACAGATGATGAGGAATTCAACTGATGAAGGATATTTTTTTGCCTCTTTTCAGAAGTTCACGAAATTTTTTATTTTAATATATAACTAATTAAGGGTTGATTAACAAGATTGTTTCAGAGTGACAGTAATAAGCTTACATAGAAAAGTTAGAATTCATAGAAATATTTCATAAACAATGACTTATTTACAATAACATCCATCTTGTACATATCGATCGGTAGATCTAAGTGAACAATTCGTTTCTTCTTACCTTTCAGTAAAATATTCCCAAATAAAGCAGTTTCATCATCAAGTACTTGACTACAATTCCATCTTTCATGCCTAAATTGATAACGACATTCAGCTACGGCACGTTTTACACCAACTACTGCAGCTTCAAATAAAGCCAGATTAAATTTAGCTGGTGCATTTACACGATTACCAATAGTTGTAGAATCATCTGTTATGAATTGTTTCCATTGTTTCGGTGATAACCATTGTTTGTAACGTTGTATACGTTGTCTGATATAATGTTCTATCCATGTTGAACCATGTGAGATAGGCTGTAGAGATAAAGAAAAGATTGTAGATTTACAGAGCTGATTGGAAAGTTATAATCATATTAGTTTGTTATCAGTTAATGTTGGAGACGTTAGATCCCCAGAACTAGCTTGATAAACATGTTAATTTTGGGTTTTATTCATAGGCTGATCAGTTGACCTTGAGATCACATTTACTACCAAGAAAATCCCTGGCTGTGATTGGTTGATGCTATTTTTCTGACTCTCCCAAGGACATCTCTATGATGCATAAATAAACGCGATTTGTGTGCTTGAGATCACTGTATTTTCTGAGTGCTTGTAGAATACACTTTCTACTCCATATCAAGACTTTTTATACAGTTAGTTGGGGCAACGGATCAGAGTAGCCTATCATGTCACTGGTTCATTGTTTCGTTCTCGTTTATCGGCTAAGGGGAACTCGTAATAGTTTCAAGCATATCCAGTGACGAGTCATTCCCATATATTACATTGGTCTAGTTATATTATTTAACTTGTTCAACTGGAAAAACTAGTGTATGCGAGAGCATTTTAAACTATGGATTATCCAGAAATTCACAAAAACTCTGAGATTGGTGTGTATTTTTGCAGTAGTTTTGAATTGATTTGTTAACCATCTAGTTTATGGAGATAAGCAAACATGTACTACGTTGTCACTATACATCATCTTCATATGAAAAGATTCGGCACACTGATTCTTTCAAAGCAAAAGTTCAAACTAACCATTATTAATCCTTAACATTTGATTTAAAGTCTAAGACGAATTTATATAAAAGGATAAATTAATTTTGTGCCTGCGAATTTTGATCTAAGGCGTTAATCGTAACATTTAAACGAAATGACTAGATCCTACTTAGAGATTTTGTGTTCCAGGCTTGTATTTATGCTCATAAACAAGGCCTTTCTATATTCTGGAGAAGATTCGTTGCCCGCTTATTTAAAACTACACTGTCTTAATTGAAAGGATCAAAACTTATCCCTACTAAGTACTTAAAATGAAACTTTTAAAAAACCCCTCTTTCGAAATACATCAATTCACAGTTGGAAATCAACAAAGAAACGAAACTTTTTGTTCTTTTTATATTTAATATGTTGGGGATGTTAGATCCCCGAAATTCGCTTGTTAAATGCCTTATTATTTGGATTTCACGTTTGCGAGCATGGGCTGATCAGTTGACCTTGAGATTTCATTTCCCACCATGAAAATCCATGGCTGTGTGATTGGCTGCTGTGTATTTTAGTGTGCTATTTTCTTAACTGTCCCACTAGGACGTTTCTATGATGTATAAATAAACGAGAGTTGTATGCTTGATTGTATTGTGATTGCTGGGTGTTTGTAGAATATACTTTCTACGCTTACAAAGCCTTTTATCTTCAGCTTGGGATTCAAAGTAGCCTATCTGGACGCTGGTAATTGTCTCGTTCGTGTTTATCGACTAAGGTGAAATCTTAATAGCTTCAAGCGTACCTAGTGACGAACCCTACAAGATGTTTAACTTCGAAAGTTTATTGAGAAGTTTATTTTGGTCCCTATGTATATTATGTATATCATAGAAATACAATTTAAAATAAGAAGAAACTCACCTCAAAAACTTGTCTTCTCCATTCATAAACTGATGGATGATTTTGATTATTATTATTATTATTACTACCGCCACTACTACTTGCACCACTATGCATTTCATGATTCATATATGGAATAATTTGTTTTTGATTTTGATAATTTAATCCCGTTATACTATTCCATGGTATCATAGTCTCGGCATTCATCTTAATAGGTGGTGGTTGATTATCTTCAGAATAAATTTCAATAATTGGATTATGTAAACTTCGTGAATTACCAGATAAAGTTAATGGATGTGAATGTAGAAGTTTTGCTATTGTATCTAACCTATTGACAAATTTTGAAAAAGAAATTTACTTATAGATTTTGTACTACTTAACTATTTAAAAGTAGTTAAACATTTTCATATAAATAGTAACATCGTAAAAGTGACAACTCCAAAACAACCATTCTTCTATATATATATATATATATATATATATATATATATATATATATATATATTTTTTTAAAAATCCATAATATTTCTTGTAAAAAAGTTAAACACTAAAAGAATATGAGTCATTAGGGTAGATTCAATAAAGCAGGTGATAAGATTACCGTAATTATGTTATTAGTTTAAAACATTGAACGAACGAGCTTCACAGTGTCGTTAATTGGTCACATTTATAACTAACTGCAATACATATATATACGCATTTCTTCCTACAGTAAATTTTAAAACGTAAAAGTAACAATATTACCCTATTTTGGGGCCTACAATGTCGAAGGTCCCGAGTTCGAATCATGCGAGGAGCAGGAGTGGTGGATGCGCACTGCCACTGCTGATGAGTCCCATACCAGGAAGAAACGGCCGTCTGTCAGTGCTTCTTCCAGGTTTCTAATGGTGTTAGTCTAACAATGATTGATTGATGATTACCCGGTTTTCTTCTTGATTCTATTGTGTTTTCCAATCGAATTCAGATGAAATATGAGTGTTTTCAAATCTTAACATACATATATATATATATATATATATATACATATATATATATATATATATATGTTACTTATCCAAAAATACCATCATCAACATCATATTTTTTTGTAATTAAAATGTAATGTATCTATCTAAATCATATCTGAAGATGATGATGATGTATATTTCTAATTGTTTCTATCTCATAAATTATATATTAAATGTATAAAAAATGAAACAAGTAGAATTACACAAAATAAGGCTAAAAAATTAAGTTAATTTTCAGGCTAAACGAAGCATGTATTTGTCTGCTTACTTAAAATTCTTTACACACAATAACATAATGAGAAAAATATGCATCAACATCTGCTGTTCCTTCCTTCCAGTCAACATTTCAACTTTTATTATTCTTCATGTCGAAAAAAAACTGGAGGGAGACAAGTAAATAAAACAGGGTAGTGTATTTTTTTCTGTTTAGTCCAGTCAGAGCCTGTCAAACTTGTCAAATTGATTTATTGGTTCATCTACTGTCAAATAATTCAATAACAGCAATCTGCATCGATATATTTATGTACAAATATGTATATTGATGTGTAGAAAGGGCACAACATATTTTATCACTGATAAATACTGAAATTTTTTCTACTGCTACCACTACTACTACTAGTACTACTGTTACTACTACAATTAATTATTCTGTCAGGTGCATTGTTCGAATTAAAAGTAAGAATGATTAGTAGTATGTTGAATGTTGAATCTAATTAAACTTTAGATTTCATCATTCTGATCTGGCCTTTCTGTTTTCTTCTTTATGTTTACAGAATTTTTTTTAATCATATTAGCCTTCCTTAATCTAGTGTCAATAGTTTCTATTTGTTATGTATATAATTCAATCATCATATACTAGATGAGAGTGTGATTATTGATGTTGCTCCTGTGTGACTTTTGCGTTGATTTCTTGAATCATCTTTATCAGAGATATATACACACAAAACAAAACAAAACAATATTGATTACCTAGGCATGAACTTATTACAATTGAATACTATTACGGGGTTGTTGTGAAGATTGTTAAGTTACACATTACTGAAACCATGGATCGATCAATGTTAGACAATCATTAGAAACCTGGAGGAAGCACTGGACGGCCGTTTCATCCTGGCATGGGACTACTCAGCAGTGCGCATCCACGTCTACTGCTCCTCGCAGGATTCGAACTCGGGACCTTCGGTATTGTGCGCGAACGCCTAACCATCGGACCACTGAGTCTAATATTAGTCGATTCATGTTTTCAAAAATGTGTAACTGAACAATATTTACAACCCCGTAATGCAAATTACCCGTGCTCACTAGTGACTAGTTTCGTGAGGAATCTTCTCCGAGTTATAATGGGAAGACGTGACCAGTGAAGTTCAACCTGTTCTGGTGTAGACAGTAACTACTACCGAAGACTGTGTATGAGGTTGCGCAACTCCGTGAATTTGATCAAGTTAGACATTATCACCGTTAGATACCGGCTCAGGGGGTCCGATGGTTAGGCGTTCGCGCACAATACCAAAGATCCTGAGTTCACATCGTGCGAGGTGCAGGAGTCATGGATGCGCACTGCTGAGGAGTCCCATACCATGACGAACCGGCCGTCCAGTGCTTCCAGGTTTCTAATGCGGTGGTCTAACAATGATCGATTCATGGTTTCGAAAATGTGTAAATTGAATAGTAGTTAAAGCGTGTACATGTCACGGGGTTGTGTTGTGTGTACATAGCTGTGAGTGAAGTGATAATCACTGTGAGTAGATGTGTTTTTGAACAAAGAAAAGTATCTTAGGTTTAGTTCAGATATTTATGGTTAAATCATCAAACAAAACACAGTGCATGATATTTTGGGGCAGAGTTTTGGAGGTTAGCGTTTTTCAAATTTGTAATCATCAATCAATCATTGTCAAACCGCACCATTAGAAACCAGGAGGCAATGACAGACGGCCGCTTCGTCCTGGTATGGGACTACTCATCAGTAGTAGTGCGTATCCACGACTCCTGCAGGATTCAAACCCAAGACCTTCGGTCTTGCACACGAACGCCTAAACTCTGACCAGTGGAGTTCAGTCCTGTTCGGGTGTAGGTAGTAACTACCAAAGACAAATGGGTAAGGTCATGCACGCAAGATCGAAGGTCTTGGGTTCATATCCTACGAGATGCATGAGTCGTGGAAGCGCACTATCACTGATTAGTCCCATACAAGGATAAAACGGCTGTCCAGTACTTCCAGGTTTCTAATGGTGATTAATGATTTCAAGTAAAGTATCCTTGTGACAATCTGAAACCGATTTTTTTAAAATCTTATTTGTTCAATGAATCGATGATCTAAAAAATATATAAGCCAAGTGACAACGTACATTGCAATTCTCTTGTTCAATTACCTCAATGTTCGTATCATTAAAAATGTACTTTCATAATAAGTTGTTACAAAATTATTTTGCGCGAATCAACTACATTTTCACTTGTTGCTCATTCAATTACCAATCAACTTTTCTTTTATTTACATGGTTAAACTAATAGACATTCACAAGACCAATCCTCTAAGAATTCATTTATCGAAGACAATTTAAGCAAAAGTTAAAAAATTATTCATTCCCTATTCACTAGTTAGTTTGTAAGTAAGTTAAATAGTTAAATAGTTAAATTATCACTGTGTCACACAACACTTACACCAATTACTTCAGAATGAACAATATATATATGAACAAGTAATGTATACAAATACTCAGAATTTTCGAAATTAAAATGTGTAAAAACGCAAACCCCCAAAACTCTGCCCCAAAATATCGTAACGGTTCTCACTAGTGACTAGCTTTGTGAAGTCTAGTTGAGAAGACGTGACCAATGGAGTTCAACACTGTCGGGTGTAGGCAGTAACTACCAAATACAAATGGGTGAGGTCGCGCAAAATCTGTGGATCAATCAGAGTTAGACATTAATACATCCACAGAATACTATATTCAACTATGAAATCTGATATCCGTGTTATGTAACTTTAAGTTTTATCTAAAATTCAACAAACATTTCTTGCTCAAATACAAAATACATTGATTTTTGGGATTATCCAATAGGTTGTTGGTCAATCTTAGTTAGTAAATGTGTATCCTGTGCGGAATTTCGCAAAATAAAGAATATGGGTATCGCTGTAGAATTATCCCATTAGCTTCCAGCCGTTTAAATGTTGTAACAATACATTTTCAGGCTTAAATAAGGGTTTGTGCGCAAAAAGGAAAATCCTGGGCTTTGTTCCCATGTGCAGAGATCTGTGATGTGCTCTGATGAAGAGTCCCATACTAGATAGAACAAGACAGTCTTGCAGTACTTCCAGGTGTTTGATGTTGGTCTAGATACGGTAAGTTCATGGCTTCAACCTATAAAATTCACTTTGGAAAACGAATTTTGAGTACAGTGAACTACCCTTTTTTTAGTCTGTATAGTTAGAAAGAATTCTAATGGGAAATTTTAGTCAAACCATTTACTAAAAACCAATACACTCAAATCAATAATATTGATCGTAACCCTGCATATGCATTCAGTGTGAATATTTCCTTGACTGTCATTCCATTCAAAAGGGTAATCAAGGTCATAAACTTCAGACAAAGATCAGCTAAAGTAAAAAAAGATAATATCATAAACATCTTACTGCTGTGAATAATTTTCCTACGTGAATATTAGTAAAAGCAGAATAAACTGAAACTATACATTTATAAATAACAATTCCAATAAGTGTGTTCAACCAACACTATCATATACAAAACATATAAATTAAGTTTAATTGGAGTAACATAAGTGGAAAGTGGAAGTATGAAATAGAATGGCGTGAAACTAGGAAAGTGCAATATTCAAAAACAAACTGGAATCAGTTGAAAACTATGAGAATCTTTAAGTTATTGAAGAATATTCAAGTTTATTTTTTTAGATAATAAGCTATTGGTTTGAATGACTTAAAGGTGTTATTTCTTAACAAAGATAAATAGGGAATGATTGATTAATAACGATATAATGTTATCGTTGATTGTAAACTGATAGGTAAACATATTCAGCTAAAGAAATAAGTGGCCGTATCATGAATTATTTCTGTGGTTATGGAGAGTATTGAGAAGACGACCAGTGTAGCAGCAGCCTCTGCAGCAGTAGGTATCAATATACATAAACGAAAAAGCGAAATTCTCCGATGCAATACAACATGCACCAACCAAATCATCCTTCATGGAGATGCCTTGGAGGACGTTGACACCTTTACATATCTAGGCAGCATCATCAACAATCAAGGTGGATCCGATGCAGATGTGAAGGCGCGGATTGGCAAAGCAAGGGCTGCATTTCTACAGTTGAAAAATATCTGCAACTCCAAACAAATATCAATCAACACCAAAATCAGAATTTTTAATACACATGTGAAGGCAATTCTACTAATATGCAGTGGAAACTCGGAGAAATACTAAAGCCATCATCCATAAGATACGAGTATTTATTAACAGTTGTCTACTCAAAATACTTCGTATTCATTGGCCAGACACTATCAGCAACAGCTTACTGTGGGAGAGAACAAACCAGACTCCAGTGGAGGAGGAAATCAGGAAGAACTGGTGGAAATGGATAGGACACCAAAGCAACGAACTGCGTCACAAGACAAGCCCTTACTTGGAACCCTAACGCCAAGAAATAGAGAAAGATATGAGAAGAATGAACAAAAATTGGACAGAACTGGAAAGGAAAGCCCAGGAAAGAGGAGGTTGGCGAATGCTGTTCGGCGGCTTATGATTCATTGGGGGTAACAGGCGTAATTTAGTAAGTTTAGTTGCTGTTCGACAATAGGCAATTATTTCAAGTACTGTTCGCATCTACTATTCTCAGTTATTTAACAGACAATATTATTGAAAGTGATATTGTGGTGTGTGCTACTTATACGAACGATATAAGTAGTATAAGAATGGATGTGAAAGAAGAAGTCTCACGGTCAGAAGAGGAAAACGGAAAGCAAATAGAGCAAAAGCAAGAAAGAAATAGAGCACCAACAGGAAGGAAAGCAAGCAACAACAGGAATGGAAGAAGGAGGGAGCGTTGGAAGTCACGACTCAAAGATGATGTGCAAATAGAGTATTCAATGTTATGTTTTCGTTTTTAATCGACTAAGAATGTAAATTTGCATAATACGATCTTCCACGCCTGCCTCAGTCTTCTCAGTAGCATCTCACACATTCATTCATTGTACTTCAATCATATGTCTTTTAATTAATTTGATAAATGTACCGACTATAATTTTGTATTTGTAATAATTTGATTACAGTATCGATTATTGTATATTTGATTGTGTGTGTGTGTGTGGTGGGGCTGTGCATGCTTACTCGCTTATTACATGTTTAGCCTATTAGTGCTTGACTATAAATACTTACGGGCTTGTGACGATTGTTAAGTTACACATTTTTTGAAACCATGAATCGATCAATGTTAGACCACCATTAGAAACCACCTGGAAGCATTGGACGGCCGTTTCGTGACCAGTGAAGTTCAACCTATTCGGGTGTAGACATTAACTACCGAAGACTGTATGAGGTTGCGCAACTCCGTGAATTTGATCAAGTTAGACATTAACATCGCTTGGCGCCGCCTCAGTGGTATGACGGTTAGGGCGTTCGCGCACAATACCGAAGGTCCTGGGTTCGGTTCCTTCGGAGTGCAGGAGTCGCGGATGCGTACTGCTGAGGAGTCCTATAAATGCTTAGTCATTGCTTCAGCACATAGAGAGAGTTGGCTCATTCGCCTTCTCCAATCGGCTTCCTTTTGTTTACATAAATGAACGCACATGAAATAAATTCATCCGCAACACCGTATTCAGTAGCTTCTTATTACTGGTATCGCATGAACGGTGTTTGCCTACGTATGCTTGCTATACAGAAATGAATAGAAAGATTTATTTCATTGTACACTGGATCATTATTCGTCCATACACTGAAGTTCAGTTGTGAGCTGTTAAATAGACATTAAAATATTTCACGTAATCAACCAAATAGTTGTAACACTGTGGTGCGCGCTACTTATAAGTAGTATATGACGTGAGTGTAAACGTAATGTCTGGCAGCAGAAGATGAGGGAAGATCAAGAAAGTAAGAAGAGTGGGAACACAATGGAATTTATTAGGAAACGCATGAACAGAGTGAAATGTCAGACAATGGATTGAAGATTTGCAAATTAACCGTTTACGATATATGGTTTTCCTATTTTACTACTGAGTAACTCTGTAATTTTCGGTAAATACAATTCAGTTGTCCTCACCTGTGTTCTCGTTCACTACAACACAAGTAATAACGTTCTTTCTTAATCATTTTCTTATATAGTGAAATAAATTCTATGCAATCTCACATATTGAATATTGATAACTAAGATGTGTGTCTACATACAACACATAAAACATAAGTAAATAAATTTACTTTGTTCAAAAAGAAACTACTTATATTTTCACATAAAACTAACTTTTTTTTCTTTGAAAAGTCTAATTAATATATAACGAACGAATTGAACACCCACAATGTTAATTACTTTTCTCTAGTCTAACAAACTTTTGTCACACTCAAGCTAATTAACGGATATTTAACAAATATATATAAATATATATATCGTACACTTGAAATGCAACCCTACACTTATTGATAATTGAATCATTCAACAATAATGAATTGGAATGTTCTGTTCATTCATTTTTTGTTTAAATTTGTTTGTTTTTTTACTGGCGGACAATTCAATTATGATTGTTTTATTTCTTAAGTTAACTTTCTGTCTATTGATGAGAAAAAAATAAAAACTTTTCGTTAGAAAAAAATATTCGAAAAATAAAATATGATAGAGAACATTGGATTAAGATTTCGTCTTTTAATATAGAACTAACTATTCATTGATGTACTCTTCTCTTATCTGCGCAAAGGAGAGGTTGAACCTATAGGACAAGAAGAAATCCCAACTATCCAAATTCAATTAATTAGTCCATGTCTATTTGGAAAATTACAATTTCAATTTGTTTTCAATCTAACGCAACATCATGTACATGTTACAAATTGAAAATAGCAGATTTTACAAAGACTTAGTTGTAAAGTTCAAGTAATGAGGATAATGAAATATGCAGATCTCATTAGATGAAAATTCTAATGAGAATAAAAGACATTAAAATTGTCTACAAAAACAGCCACAAAATACGAATAGTTTTATCGTGAATAATTGTTATGATAATGTTGAGAATCACAATCGATATTAATGAAAATATCTTGTAAAAATAAGAAGAACAGTTATTGGGTAATTAAGAATATACATTACGGGGTTGTGAAGATTGTTAAGTTACACAATTTCGAAACCATGAGTCGATCAGTGTTAGACCATCATGAGAAACCTGGAAGCACTGAGAGACGGCCGTTTCGTCCTGGTATGCGCATCCACCACTCATGCACCTAACAGGATTCGAACCCAGGACCTTCGGTATTGTAGGCGAATGCCTAACAATCGGACCACTGAGCCGGTATCTAACGGTGTTAATGTCTAACTTCCACCAACTCACCGAGTTACGCAACCTCATACACTATCTTCGGTAGTTACTGTCTACACTCGAACAAGTTGAACTTCACTGATCACGTCTTCCCACTAGAAGTCGGAGAAGATTCCTCAGAGGAGCTAGTCATTGGTGAGTAAAGGTAATTTGCATTACGGGGTTGTTGTGAAGATTGTTGAATTACACATTTTTGAAACCATGAGTTCCATACCAGGACGAAACGGCTGTTACCAGATTTCTAATAGTGGTCTACCATTGATCGATTCATGGTTTTAAAAAATGTGTAATTAAGAATATACCATTGAAGAGAGAGAGTTTTTACCGGTCGTTTCATTCATCTATCAATGAATCTTATATATGGAATAGAATTAACTTTTCAAAACTAATTTGTGAATACTTATTAATATTGTAGTGTTAAAGAATTATCACCAGTGTACATCGATTAAAATGGACTAAAGAAACAGGTCAAGCACTGTAATTTCATTTCCATAGCTAATTTATTTAAAAAAAGTTGATCAACAGTATTATAAACTATTTTCCCTACATTGAGATGATGGAGAAAATTTGTAGCTCAGGTGGATGATTGTGGTGGTGTTTCATTCTCTGAGTTGGATGTTTTAGTTGTGGAGCTTTTGTTGTTCTTCTGAACAACGACATCATCAGCACAAGCTTCGGATAGAAGTGAAGCATTCGGA
Organism: Schistosoma turkestanicum; assembly: GCA_944470395.2. Taxonomy (NCBI): domain Eukaryota; kingdom Metazoa; phylum Platyhelminthes; class Trematoda; order Strigeidida; family Schistosomatidae; genus Schistosoma; species Schistosoma turkestanicum. The sequence continues at coordinate 1,634,551 of OX103977.1, forward strand.
TTTCTTCATGTTTGACCTATAGCTTGTTCTGCTAACCTTGATCTTGATTGGTTGCTGTTGACCTTAAACCTGTCGTTGTTTTCACCTTTGTTTTGATTGTATCCTCCTTTTGATCTGTTTCCTGATCCTATGTTTGTCTATGATTTTTCTGATTGGTCAATGTCGATGTATTTGTTGATTGCTGATTGACTTGAGTGCCAGCCAAGCTTCTAAAAATTCTCTAGTGTTCTTTGTCCTTCCTTCATCCAGTGTTTCCATATTGTTCGAATCGAATTTACGTCCATAATTGTCGGTGTGCGACGCGTTATCGTGGAGTTTGACTGCTAATTGATGTTCACGTAAACGAAGTTGAAGAGACTGTCCACTTTGTCCCATGTAGTATTTTTCACAGTCTGAGCAGTCATTTATTTTGTAGATGATAGTTGGTTTTTCTTCCTTTATCATTTTGTCTTTTGGTCTACATACAGGATTGATTGAAGTGATTCTGTCACACCGATCCCAAATGGTTTCACTAGTCGTTCTGTATGCTCGGATATGTCTTTTATGTATGTTAGGATAACCCACTGACTGGTTCCTGTACATGATTTCGCATCAGTTGACAATTTCATTTAATGCTTTTTAATGAAGTTGCGTGGATAGCCGTTCTTTTGGAAGATAGTCATAAGATGCTTTTCCCCATTTTTTAGTGCCTCATATGTACTGTAAGTGTGTCTTCGCTCTCTTAAACAAAGTTCGTATGCAGTTAATTTTGTGTGTTCTTGGGTTATTGCTAACGTAGTTGAGAATTAACTCTGTGTGAGTTGGCTTCCAAAAAAATACTTGAGTCTCCAGTTTTCCTGTGTTAGTCCTGGTGATTCTCTACGTTATTCTTAGGAGTTTTCAAATTCATAATGTTGCTTGAATTCATTAGTTAACTTGAAAATTATTTCATCACACAAGGAAAGATTAAATAGTCGAACATTTTGTAAATACTATTTTTTGTAGTTCTTTCTTTTAAGCATAAACACGATAACAAAATGTTTTTTGATTTATATTTCCGCAAATGACATCCAATCTTTTATATTCATTGAAATATTGTTATGTGTCGAATGTCTGATCTGCTCGAGTTCTTATTCATCATTGGGTCTAGCTGGAAACCCGAATATATGGATTGCTGTTGTAAAGATTTAACATGACATTTACTACGCGAGTCTCGTATAAACTAGCCTTTTAATATGAAACTCATCAGTGGTAGTGCGCATCCACGAATCCTGCATCTCACAGGACTCGAACCCAGGACCTTCTGTCTTGCGCGAGAACGCCTAACCTCACGACCACTGGACCGGCCCACTTACCTTTGGTAGTTACTGTCTACATCCAACAAGGTTGAACTCCCCACTGGTCATATTAGAAATTTTTCATTTCAATTCTATGAACCATGAACTTGTATGTATCAAATAACTATGACTTATCATATATCAAGTCTATATAAATAGAAGAGAGACAATATAGAGTCAATACTACTTACTAATTACTAGGTTGTACACAACATATATACACAAGTACACAAGTTAATTCATTCATAAATTATTTGAAATATACTATAAATTATCGAAAATGGAAGTTTTGTAAAATGATCCAAACTTAACTAAATAATGATGATGAGGACGGTGATGATGATGAACGTGAAATTCATCATAAAGTTCATATATTTTTAACACAGACAATAAAACTGTAACACAATAAAACACAATCAGAACAAAAAAAGATAGAATAACATGTAATAACAACAACAAATTAATGAATATTTTTATTTTTATGTGAAATATAATATCTCTCTTTTAATTATAGCTAACTAATTTTTATTATTTTATAAGTGAGAATTAAAAAATTGGAAAGATGATCTAAACAGGTTGAAGAAGTCTATAG
>OX103977.1:1636956-1663310 GCA_944470395.2 Schistosoma turkestanicum
ATCTGGCTACATCAAGAAAGTCGGTTATAATCCTGCTACGGTCCCGTTTGTACCTATCTCTGGGTGGCACGGTGATAATATGATAGAAAAGAGTCCCAACATGCCATGGTTTAAAGGTTGGGAAATTACAAAAACGAAGGAGGGGAATAGCATAAATGACTCGGGTCATACACTTATAGATGCAATAGATAAAGTGGAACCTCCATCTAGACCAACAAACAAACCTCTCCGAATTCCGTTGCAAGATGTCTACAAGATAGCTGATATTGGTACTCTTCCTGTTGGTCGCGTCGAGACTGGTATCATCAAGCCTGGTATGGTCGTGACATTTGCTCCGCAAGGATTAACAACAGAAGCCCTTGCAGAGGCCTTGCGCGGTGACAATGTTGGTTTTAATGTGAAAAATGTTTCCGTCAAAGATATCCATCGTGTTAATGTTGCAGGCGATTCCAAGAACGATCCCCCGAAGGAAGCCGCAACATTTACCGCTGAAGTCATTGTTATGAATCACCCAGGGGAGATCAAAAATGGCTACGTTCCAGTTCTTGATTGCCACACTGCACACATTGCCTGCAAATTTAGTGAGATCAAGTAGAAGATTGACCGACGATCAGGAAAGAAAATAGATGACTTCCCAAAAATGATTAAGTCTGGTTTAAGTATATTTCATAAGCTGAAAATCACACTGTGTTCTAATGAACACTTATCTATGAGTGATTGACCTCGTTACTATTATCATCATTTCTCACTTTATTCCTGTTGACCGGTTCATGCAATTCATCTCTGTATACACTGTGATAGACTGACTAACCATTTTCTTAAAAATCGATAAGTTCCATGTCAATGTGCCAAATGGTTGCGATCTAATCGGAACTCTATGCTTATAGAGATTCTTTGATGTTGTTTGAACTTTTTGTCAATGTCACCAGTAAATCGACCCATTAACCTTATCACACTTTACTTGTCACATAATCGATCGATAGGTCACCGAAAATTCTATTATTCTCATCAAATCTGCAAAATCAATGAGTAGTATTTGAATAGTAGTAGTTTGTAGTTTAATGCATAGTAGCATTAGAATAGTAGTTTTGAGTGTAGTTAATGAATGAGTCTACTGTGTGATTAATTCAACACATTGTTCTCCTTTTTTTGTTTATATAGCCATCTGGAAAAACTCAACTGGATCCTGATGCATTTGATCGATTGTTGGTAAAACGTTCGGATTTCTTGTATGCATTAGAACATGATATTAAACCGGTATGTCTTACAGTGTGTGTGTGTGTTGTTCATTGTATGTACATTTATTTGTCTTGATTACACATTTGAAATGGATAGAGCTAGAAGATTTAACAGTGACAATTCGATGTGTATTTTTTTCTTCATGATATTGTGGTGCGCGCTACTTATAAGTAGTATATGACGTGAGTGTCAACGTAATGTCTGGCAGCAGAAGAAGATGGGGGAAGATCAAGAGAAAGGAAGAGTTAGAAGAACACAATGGAATTTGTATGAAGTGCATGAATAGTAGTGACATTGGTTTCATGTTTTCCAACAGGAACAGTCCAGTTCGATATGATGGATTGATATTTTGCAAATGAACAATTTACGATAAGGTTTTCCAATTTTACTGAGTAACTCTGTAATTTTCGTTAGATAAAATTCGGTTGCCCCATCTGTGTTCTCGTTCACCACAATATCATATAATCTCCGAGATAAATGGTTTAATTAAAGATTTTATTGTTTGTTATCTTGAACAACTCTCTCTCTCAACGTTTATCATATGCAATGGAAGTAAACTTTAAAACTGTTCTGCACGTGTTAATGTTGGACACATTAGATTTTCAGAACTCACTTGGATATAGTCCTAATTTTGTGATTTATTTCTGAAATTTTAGTCAACCTACAACTTTTTGTCACTCGGAAACCCTTGACTGCTATTGGTTGACGGATTATTTTAGTACGCTATTTATGTGGCTCTCTTACCAAAGGCGTCTCTATCATTATTACATAAATAAGCCTGATTTGTATGCGCATGCGGACTGCGTATTTTCTTGGTGCTTGTAGAATACACTTTCTTGAGGAACCTGAAAAGAAGGTAGATTAGTGACGGTCTTCTAATCCTAATCTCTCCAATTACTGCTAATACTTTTACTACCTCTACTACGATGAGATTTGAATTGACAATTACATCTCTGTGCTAATGTGGTATGGCAACATGAACTGATGTACTTACGTACAAAGTTCTACGTTGCATCTGACTGACTAACTGACTGAATACACTTTCTACGCCATAGCAAGACTTCTTGATCTAGTTAGCCAGGGTCTGGGACAATCAGATTAGAATAGTCTATCGTGTCACACTGTATTATTGATGTTCGTTCCGTTTACCGAGTAAAGTGAACTGGTAATAGCCATTCAAGCATATCAGTTATATCAGTTCGTTCTAATGATTTTGTGAATGTTTTGTTTTGAAAGCTAATTGCACGCTTAATACATTTTTGCAAAATTGTCAAATAACTTCGCCATATTTAATATATAGAGAGACAGATACAACGCAAAACTTCGTATGTACGTGCATCAGTTCAGGTTGCCATGCCCCATCAGCACACAGACGCAACTGTCAGTTCAAATCCAAGAGTGATAGTGATAGTAGAAGTATTAGCAGTAATGGAGAAGATTAGGGAGCAAAGATATAATTCAAGAAGTATAATTCAGTAAGATAAATTTAGAAAGAGAAAGGTAGAGATTATGAGGAATGCAGAAGCTTAGAATTTCATAGAACACAAAGAGTGGATGCACCTGCGCCATTACAAACGATTTTGAGCCATGTCATTCAAGGTCTCTAACCATCGGTTACTATTGTCTCGCAACCCCAACCAAGTAGTCTACATCTGCCAACATGACTCAGACATGTTTCGGTCTGGCCGCCCCTAGCTTTCTTCCAACCTACTCTTACACTACAAAACATAGCTCGTCGCTGCAGTCGGTGGTTAGCCATATGTAACACATGTCCTAACCACCTCAACTGATGAAGTTTCATTACTTCAGATATTGATCTGCCATTCTTACCTAGCACCCGATTCCTAATAACAGCGTTGCTTATACGGTTGTCCCATGATACATGAGCAATGCTTCGGAGACTTCGATGATCGAATACTAGTAAGCTAAGGAAGTCATCTACTCTTAATGCCAAGTCTCGCATCCGTACAGTAGGACGGAGCGAACTGCTGCACAGTACACTCGTCCTTTAGTCAGCAAACGGATATCTCGCCTCCGCCATAGGTGACGCAGATTGGCTTAAGCCAATCGAGCCTTCTGTATCCGAGTTGAGATTTCGTCAGTCACCAGGCCATCAGCACTGATGAGACTCCCAAGATAAGTGTTTGCTTTTTCATACTACGCGTATTTTCTATCTCTTACTTTTTGTATGATGGATGAATGCTTTATCTTATCGGGGCGGCTAGACCAAAACATGGCAGAAATGCATGAAGTCACTGAAAAGTGGACTGAGTCATGTTGCTAAGTGTTGACTACTTGGTTGGGGTCTGCGAGACGAAAGTCACCAATAGTTAGAGACCTTGAACGATATGGCTTAAAATCGTTTGTAATGGCGCAAGTGCATCCATTCGTTGGGTGAGCTCTCTCAAATCCTAATCTTCTGGATTCCTCAACACATCTACCTTTGTCTTTCTAACCTTATCTCATCGAATTATACTTCTTGAATACTATCTTCAAACCCTAGTTTTCTTCATTACGATTAATACCTCTATTATCTTTATCACTATGTGATTTGATTTGACATTTGCGTCTCTGTGTTAATATGGTATGGCAGTTTGAACTGATGTACGTATGTACGTACGTACGTAGTTCTACGTTGCAACTGACTGACTGACTGACTGCTTTATCTTGTTATAACTATTTTCTAATGCAAAGTCAATAACTGGCTTCTTTTTCTATTTAACCACAAAAAATTTTTTCATTTTAAGGCTTTTGGTACTTCTGAAGAAGAACTCAGTTGTTACATTCCACGTGGTATAATGATGTGGGGTGAATCCGTGTCACATGCATTAGATATGGGTCGATTAGCTGTTTCGGCAGTCCGTGAACCAGATGTCGAAACTTATCGACCATTAACATTATTATTAGAAGGTCCACCAAAAGCTGGTAAAACAGCATTGGCTGTGGAAATTGCACGATTATCAGAGTTTCCATTTGTCAAAATTGTTACATCGCATAAAATGATTGGATTCACTGAAATGGCTAAATGTGCATCAATGAAAAAGGTGAGTAACGTAATTTCATGCCTATTTCTAGTGTATGTGTAAAATTGCCTATCATATGACTGAATTTTATATTTGAACTATGTGGGAAGGGGAAATTTATTTGGATATTATATGAAAATTTAGGACTGCGTGATAAATGTATGAATTATTATTGTTCTTCGAGGGTAGTATTTTGAATTACACGAATAGGGTTGAATATGTCAACAATTTTAATGGTTTGTGTCTGATCTGTGGAGTACAACATTTTAGAAATGTTGATTGATCAATGAATGCTCTGAGTGTTTGTTTTTTTCTCTCAACTTTCTGTATTCCTGTATCGAGTTCAGAAAAAGCATACCACTAATTTTGATGTATCGTTATGTTGTTATGGAATTCTCATTAAGTTGAATACGGTTGGGGATATTAAATCCCCAGAACTCAGTTGGAAAAGGTCCTAATTTGTAGTTTTATTCTGAAATTTTGAATTTTTTAATGTGTTTTCGCGCCAAGAGACGCTCACTTTGACTTTCAACATGCATTCCCTCACTCTGAAACTCCTTGATTGTCATTAATTGATGGATGGATTATTTGAGTGCACTATTTTTGTGGCTCTCCCAAGGATGTTTTTATCATTGTATGAATAAGTTTGATTTGTGTGCTTAGCACCTCATATTTTCTGGGTGCTTGTAGATTATTATACTTTCTAGTTAGCCGGGGTTTGGACAAACTCCGCCAGTAGAACCTTCGGGGCTACTGCCGGTCCAAAGCCCGGCGGATAAAGGAGGAGGGTTGGACATTTGGTTGGCGACCGCATTCCGTCAAAAACTAACTTGCCAAAAAAACGCTAACCAGAAAAAATAATTCAAACCATTTTAACACTGCCCTGGGAGTTGGAAGAAGAATTATGACGTCGCGTGATGAAAGCCGAGTTCCCTCAGAAGTCACGGGGCCGATGTCCATTCTGACAACCAGAGCAACCATCTGTTTAGGTACATGGAACGTTCGTACATTGTGGGAGACTGGAAGACTATTTCAAGTTGCGGCAGAACTTAGAAGATACAACATCGAGGTGCTGGGCATCAGTGAACCGCATGGGACACAGGTAGGACAACTGAGACTTGCTTCAGGGGAACTGCTGTTATACTCTGGTCATGAAGAGGAAAATGCTTCACAAACACAAGGAGTTGCACTGATGCTGTCCAAACATGCACAAAAGGCACTGATAGGATGGGAATCTCATAGACCCAGGATCATTAAAGCATCCTTCAAAACAAAGAATGCGGAGATTACAACGAACGTCATTCAATGTTATGCACCTACCAACGACTACAATGACGACGTTAAAGATCAATTCTACGAAAGGCTGCAGCATCATCGACGAGAAAGGTGGATCCGATGCAGATGTGAAGGCGCGCATCGGCAAAGCAATGGCTGCATTTCTACAGTTGAAAAATATCTGGAACTCCAAACAACTTTCAACCAAAACCTAAATCAGGATTTTCAATACAAATATCAAGACAGTTCTACTGTATTGAGCGGTAACTTGGAGAACTACGAAAGTCATCATCCTTAAGATACAAGTGTTTATTAACAGTTGTCTACGCAAAATACTTCGTATTCGTTGGCCAGACACCATCAGCAACAATATACTGTGAGAGAGAACAAATCAGATTCCAGTGGAGGAGGAAATCAGGAAGAAGCGGTGGAAGTGGATAGAATACACTGTGGAAAGTACCTAACTGCATCACAAGACAAGCCCTCACATGGAACCCTCAAGGCAAAAGGAAAAGAGGAAGTCCAAGGAACACCTTACCCCGTGAATTAGAGAAAGATATGAGAGGAATGAACAAACATTGGACAGAACTGGAAAGAGAAGCCCAGCACAGTGTTGGTTGGAGAAAACTGGTGGGCTGCCTATGCTCCATTGGGGGTGGTAACAGGCGTAAGTAAGTAATGAAGGGGTTTTGACAATCGAATCAGCATAGTCTATCGTATCACTACTTCTATATCGTTGATCTTCATTCTGTTCATCGAGTAAGATGAACTCGTACTGTGGTGCGCACTACTTATAAGTAGTATATGAAGTGAGTGTAAACGTAATGTCTGGCCGCAGAAGATTGGGGAAGATCAAGAGAAAGGAAGGGCGGGAACACAAAGGAATTTGTATGAAACACATGAATAGTGAAATGTCAGACAATGGATTGATGAATAGGATTGAAGATTTGCAAATTAACCGTTTACGATATGGTTTTCCTATTTTTTGCTGAGTAACTCTGTAATTTCCTGATAAATACAATTTTCGGTTGCCCTCACCTGTGTTCTCCTTCACTATAGTACTACCATTATTCAAGTATATTACAAAAATAGAAAGAATAACAATCACTTCTTTTTATTATATTTATAGTCTCATCATCATCATGATCATCATTTTCTCAAGTGTTTGAGAATTTTTTTTACTTAATAATTTTTTTACCTACAAGTTGTTTGTTACATACAATTCAATGAATTGAGAGATTTTTTCAAGTACGTGTATATCACTTGAATGAAATACGTTGTAATACAACTAATCAAAAGTGTATATTAAATATTATTATTATTGTAATTATTATTATTTCTTTATTTTCTTCTCTATTGATTAAAACATTTTTAGATTTTTGATGATGGTGCTAAATCCCCATTAAGTGTTGTGATTGTTGATAATATTGAAGGTTTAATTGAATACAATCCAGTTGGACCAAGATTTTCTAATTTCATCGTTCAAGCAATACGTGATTTAGTATCGCAACCATTGAAAGCGGTTAGTTTTTGGTATATCTAATTATGTGCACATTTTCATTTTGTATATTATATACCTAGGATTTCGTACATTGAAGAAATAGTGCGGTGTGTGCAATGGATCACTTGTTTTTGTAACTAACGGTCGATATCCAACGTCAGTCAGTCAGTCAATCAGATGCAACGTAGAACCTTGTACGTATGTGCGTACATCAGTTCATGTCGCCATACCACATCAGCACAGAGATATAATTGTCAATTCAAATCCAATAGTAGAAGAGGTAGTAGTAAAGGTATTCGAAGTAATCAGAGAGGTTAGAATTAGAAGATATTATTCAAGAAGTATGATGATTCAGTGAGAATCATACGATATCCAACGTGTTCCTAGACTTCGTGATTTGTTCTTCCAGACAATCGTTACTAAGTAGCACCTGATGGTTTATAAATCAGAAGGTGTGAATACGAAGTGTTGAATATGTATGTTTATTCTGTGTGGCACACCACAAATGGACCAGCAGACTACAAGCACGTAGAGCAGGGCAGGTGAATGAAGTGAAATAGAGAAGGCTAGTGAGCCCATTCACTCGCTAATGTGCTTGCCCTGCTCTGGCGTGCTTGTAGTCTGCTGGTCTATTTGTAGTGTGCCACACAGAATAAATATGCATATTCAACACTTCGTTTTCACCTTCTGATTTAAAACCGTCAGGTGCTACTTAGTAACTATTGTCTGGACGAGCCACCAATTACAAAGTCTAGGAACAAACTCGTTGGATATCGACCGTCACAAAAACAAGTGATACACTGCACACAACCACAATAGTATTATTTTTAGTAGTTAATATTATTTCTTTAATTTTTTTTAAGATTATCAGATCGATTTTTTGCTTCTCTCTCTCTCTCTCTGAGAAAAATACATTTTAACATTAAACCAAAACATGGAAGAAATCCATGAAGTCATTGATAAGTGGACTGAGTCATGTCGGTAGTTGTCGACTACCTGGTTGGGGTCCGCGAGATGATAATAATCGATGATTAGATTCTCTGAATGAAATGGCTCAAAATCGTTCGCAATGGCGCCGGTGCATTTATTCTCTCTGTTCTCGTAAATCCTAATCTTCTGGATTCTTCAACCGCCGCTAGTTTTGACTTTCTAAACTTTTCTCACTGAATCATACTTCTTGAATAATATCTTCTAATTCTTACCTCTCCGATTACTTCTAATACCCTTACTACCTCTACTACTATTGGATTTGAATTGACAATTATATCTCTGTGCTGATGTGGCATTGCAACATGAACTGATGTATGTACGTACGAAGTTCTACGTTGCATCTGACTAGACTGACATTTTAACATTGTCTATTTTGTTTGTGTTTTTTTTTACAGGGTCGTCATATGTTAGTATTGGCTACAACTAGTTGTCGTGAAGCATTAACCGATCAAAATCTTACTCAAGCATTTTCATGGCATGTACATGTTGCTATGCTATCAAGACCTGATCATATTATTTCTGCTTTAGAAGAAGATGGACGTTTTACATTGAAAGAAAGACAAATGATTGAAAAATCTTTATCTGGTCGTCGGTAAGTGCTTCCTCCTCCTCCTCCTCCTACTGCTAATACACTTTTGTATTGTGTTATTTTATTTTCAAGATATACTTACTTCTTACGCCTGTCAACCCCAATGGAGCATAGGCCGCACAGCAGTTTTCTCCAACCAACTCTGTCCTGGGCTTCTCTTTCCAGTTCTATCCAGTTTTTGTTCATTCTTCTCATATCTTTCTCTATTTCTCGGCGTAATGTGTTCCTTGGACTTCCTCTTTTCCTTTTGCCTTGAGGGTTCCATGTGAGGGCTTGTTGTCTTGTGACGCAGTTAGGTGCTTTTCGTAGTGTGTGTCCAATCCACTTCCACCGATTCTTCCTGATTTCCTCCTCCACTGGAATCTGGTTTGTTCTCTCCCACAGTACGTTGTTTCTGATTGTGTGTGGCCAACGAATCCGAAGTATTTTGCGTTATCGAATGCTTTCTCGTAGTCGATGAAGTTGATGTAGAATGGTGAGTTCCATTCAATTGATTGTTCCACAATGATCCGTAATGTTGCAATTTTGTCAGTACACGATCGATCCTTACGAAATCCAGCCTGTTGATCTCAAAGTTGGACGTATACGAAGTCCTTCATTCTGTTTAACAATACCCTGTTAAAGACTTTGCTTGGTATTGATAGAACAGTGATGCGTGTGTAGTTCTCTTAATTGCTGAGATGGCCTTTCTTTGGTATTTTGATCAGGTATCCTTCTTTCTAATTTGATGAGACTTGTTATTTTCAAGATAATCTGATCATCTTATGTGTTTTTTCTATTTCTTATTTGTCTTCTAAGTTGATCACTGGTCAAAATGCTTGACTTATCTACACTAGCAACTCATCGATTCCATTCTTTACTAGTTCATATAGAGGAATAGAGTTTAGGAAACTAAGTAACATCACTATTCTTTTCACTGTATAACATTTCATAGAGCTTTTCTTAGAAAATCTTGAGTTTGTTAACAAAAAATCCAATTACTACTTGTTCTTAGATTCGTCATATTAACTGATTTTTCCCTACCAAAAATTTTCCTTTAAGTAGTGTTGTAACGCTGCTACGTATAGCTAGCTATTCAGTCCTAGCGGCGTCCAAATTCAAATATCCCAATACGACCCAAAATGCTATTTACAAATCTTCTATATATCAGAACGCAACACCGTGGGATGGAGTTGTTTATTGGGTCGAGTACAGAAGAGAGAGGTAGGCAGGAGAAACGGAATCGGAATCATGAAGGCTTACAGATAATGCGTATTTATACATTTTGGTCGAATAGGAAACAGCATCAAAGTCTGTGACATTGACAGTTTAGGACGACCAATAGGAAAGAATAATTGAAATGACACTGACAGTCCGGATGACCAATCAGATACAACATTGAAGTATTTGACTTTGACACTTAAAACGACCATGATTTTGACCAATAGAAATCGACCAATAGGATTATACTTCCAAAAATAGTACTCTTAGGATATTTGGTGAATATCCTAACAAGTAGAAACTATTTTCCACTCTTCATGTGGAACAGTCAAAATCCCAATTTAATGTTTGTTATCATTTTTCATACAATATACAGCTTAGTAGTATATCAAATTTAGATAATTTCAAACCATTTCCTATCTCAAACAAATTCATTCTGAATTATGAAATCGTTTGAATTTTTTCTGTGACTAGAGTTTCAAATTGAGAGGATAATAATTCATAACTTTGTGTCACATTGACTTGTTGATAGTATATTCAGTTTTGATATGCTTCAAACTATTACGAATTCACCTTAGTCAGTAGACGAGAGCGAAGACAAATGATCCAGTGACACACGATTGGTTATTCTGATCCGATTGTCCTCAACCCTGTTATTTATAGCAATAAGTCTCGATAGGGCATTGAAAGTGCTATTCCATAAGCATTCAGAAAATGTGAAGTTGAAAAGTACACAAATCGAGTTTATTTTTACAGTCAAGGATTTTCCGAGTGCGAAGTGTGTAGTCTCAAGGTTAACTGATCAACCCATACACGGGGATCTAAAGTCCCCAACACATTTTCAAAGTAATGGCATACATACACTTGTGTTAGATACACTTCAAAATCTTCCAATAAAAATGCCGTGCTTGAACAGCTTCAAGCAGTTTTCCTTTGGGCTCTGTGGTCACGCTTCCAGGTATCTAAGATCAGCCAACACAAACCCAACTTGTTTTTCTAGTTCCTCAAGAAACACCCTTCGACGATATGAGCAGCCGGGAATTCGCATCAACCCTCATACTCGTAACAGTATACAAGACCAAATTGGTCACAATGAACGTGGTATGGCAACCTGAACTGATGTACATATGCACAAAGTTCTACGTTGTAGCTGACTGACTGGTGTTAGATCCTTCTCAAATCACTGGAAAGTCCTCCTGGTTTTAAGTTTATAGACTTCAATTCATTTGTCTTGAAATGATTAGCCAGGTCTTATTAATATAATGCTTTCTTCAGCCTCGAGTAAGTAGGCTAATGTTCACATAACCAATTCCACTAAATGATAGTAGGAGGTTAGCTTACTAGCGTCTTACTTCAAAATGTCTCGAGAATTCGTAACTGTTCGAGTCCAAACATCTTGGCAATGAAAGTTATCACACCAATATCATCTAATAATCATCAGGTGTGTCATGAATTGATTGAACTCTAAACCAGTTATCTTAACGGTTAAGTGTTCGACACAAGCTCAGAATATCTTCAATTTTATTCGCTAACCAAACTGTAGTTAATCCCATACACTAGGACGAAGCAGCTGTCCAGTACTTCGTGGTTTTATGTTGATACTTCAATACGAATCAATCGGTTACCAAATACAAGCTACGAGTAGAAATACAAACTTCATAGAAATTCATTAATTCACTAAAGTTAAAACTGTTCATCATCATCAACAACAGCAACATAAACGTGTTCTCTTTTTTTTTAACCTGACCTTATGACCCTTACAGTTCGATGTTTTTCATAAATATAACCATATACCATATTGAAACTTGGCCAATATTTCTATTATTATTGATTTTTTTTAATCATATCATATAGATACTGTAAAATTAAATTGAGCTTATTTCTCTTCTTTTTTTTAATTATTATTTCAGTTTGTGTATTGGAATTAAGCATTTACTTGATTTGATTGATCTTGTCTCAAAGGTAAGTAGTGAATGATGTCCTTTATATACCAATCAGCTGAATTATATTATACTTGTTAGTAAGTAGCAAAATCTGTAGTTTATTTTGGTACGTCTGGGTGGGGGGATTCATACATCGGATATTATGTATTTTTGTTCAGCTCTCTATTTAGAGATTTTAACCGAATTCCAACATTTCTGATGTAAAACCATCCTTGTTTGATTTTATCATAGATACGCTCCTAGAAATAACCTTATCCTCGTGTGAATTTTCTGGAGTAGACCTTTTACCTGCTGGCTCGCTTATTGACTTAGAATATGCTGATGACATAGTCATACTTGGTGAAGACGCTGACAAAATGCACAGTCTTCTGACTACCCTAAGCAACAATGCAAGCATGTTCGGGATGCGGTTCTCACCCTCGAAATGCAAAATGTTGCTTCAAGATTGGGTTTCATCGGCACCTGAACTAGTGATAGGGAGTGAAGTAGTCGAACGTGTAGACGGCTTCACTTATCTTGGGAGTCTCATCAGTGCTGACGGTCTGGTGACTGACGAAATCTCAGCTCGGATACAGAAAGCTCGATTGGCTTTTGCCAACCTGCGTCACTTATGCCGTAGGCGAGATATCCGTTTGCTAACTAAAGGATGAGTGTACTGCGTAGTGGTTCGCTCCGTCTTACTTTATGACTGTGAAACATGGCCAGTGAGAGTAGATATTGGTAGTTTACTGGTATTCGATCAAAGGTATCTTTGAAGCATTGCTCGTATATCGTGGGACACCCGAGTGAGCAACGCTGTTATTAGGAATCGGGTGCTAGTTAAGAATGGCAGATCAATAGATGAAGTGGTGAAACTTCATCAGTTGAGGTGGTTGGGACATATGTAGCGTAAGCCTAACCACCGACTGCCTCGTCGAGCTATGTTTTGTGGTGTAGGAATAGGTTTGAAGAAAGCTAGGGGTGACCAAAACGAAAAATGGCAGAAATCCATGAAGTCACTGACAAGTAGACCGAATAATGTTGGTAGGTGTCGACTTTCTGGTTGAGGTCCGCGAGACGAAAGTCACCGATGGTTAGAAACCTGGAATGAAATGGTTCAAAACAGTTTGCAATGGCGCAGGTGCATTCATTCTTTGTGTTCTCTGAAATTCCAACCTTAAGAATTCCCCATCATCTCTATCTTTCTCTCACTGAATTGTACACTTTTTGGATAATATCTTCGAGCCCTAATATTCTCCATTACCCACCACCACTATGGGATTTGAAGTGGCAGTTGCTTCTCTTTGCTAATATGGTATGGCAACCTGAACTGATCGACTTACTTACGACTTTCTACATTGTAACTGACTGACTGATATGACTAGATAATCTTTAATTTTTTAATCTTTCTTACTTATCATTAATTTTAGTATTCTTTCTATTTCTTTCTGATTTATTCTGTTAATTTAATTCTTGTTTGTACTCATTTGATGAAGCAACTTCTTATTCCAAGCTCTATGAACTATAAACGCGCATTTATCATCCTGCCCTACCTTTGTATAACAGGATCAGTCAGTTGCAACGTAAGAATTTCGTAGGTATGTACATAAGTTCATGTTGCTGCCATACCACATTAGCACAGAGACGCAAATGTCAAATCAAATCTCATAGTGATAAAGATAGTAGAGGTATTAATGGTAATGAAGAAGACTAGGGTTCGAAGATATTATTCAAGAAGGATAGAGATGATTAGAAATTCTGAGGATTAGAATTTAAGAGAACACAATAAGTGATGAATAGACCTGTTCCATTGCTAACGATTTTTAATCATGTTGTGTAAGTTCTCTAACCATTGGTTACTATCGTTTCGTGGACGCCAACCAGGTAGTCGACAACTACCGACATGGCTCAGTCCACTCGTCAATGACTTCATGGATTTGTGCCATGTTTTGGTATGGCCGCCCTTAGTTTTCTTCCAACCTACTCCTACACTACAGAACATAGCTGGTCAAGGCAGTCGTAGGTTGGACATACGTAATACATGTCCCAATCACCTCAACTGACGGAGTTTCACTACTCCATGCTTCCCATTACACATACCAAACTAACTTGTGACAAGGATACATCATGAATTTGTGCCATGTGCCATAACAGGCAGGGTCAAGTGAACTTCTCATCGGTGGATAATTAATACAGATATGAACAACATAGAACATAATGAAATCAATTGAGCAGATAAAATAATCAATACAAAGACAGAAAAAAATCAAAGAATAAGATAACAAAGAAAAATATTTGTTTACTGGGTCAATACCGATATTCAACTTTGAGAAATATAAAAGATTTTTAAAAACTCTTGGAAAAAAAATTGGGGGAATAATCTGTTAACATACTTGACCTCTATTGCCAATAAAAGATTGAACCTGTTTTATTATTATTCAAGTGAATAATAATTAATTCTGTATTGATTTTTTATCAGTATAAAAAAAGAAGAGAAACAATGATTGCAGTAAAAAGATTTTTAAATATTCATTGAATGATGACGAAAATATTCATTGATCAGGCAAGTGTAAGTCACTCAATCAGTCAGATGCAACGTAGAACTTTGTACGTAAGTACATCAGTTCATGTTGCCATACCATCACATTAGCACACAGAGATATAATTGTCAATTCAAATCAAAAAGTAGAAGAGGTAGTAAAGGTATTAGAAGTAATCGGAGAGGTTAGGATTAGACGATATTATTCAAGAAGTATGATTCAGTGAGAAAAGTTTAGAAAGTAAAAACTAGAGGTGTTGAAGAATCCAGAAGATTAGGATTTGAGAGAACACAAAGAATAAATGCACCGGCGCCATTGCGAACGATTTTGAGCCATGTCCTTCAAGGTCTCTAGCCATCGATTATTATCATCTCGCGGACCCCAACCAGGTAGTCGACAATTACCGACATGGCTAAGTCCACTCGTCAATGACTTCATGGATTTCTGCCATGTTTTGGTCTGGCCGCCCCTAGCTTTCTTCCAACCTATTCCTACACTACAAAACAAAGCTCATCGAAGCAGTCGGTGGTTAGGCATACGCAACACATGTCCCAACCACCTCAACTGATGAAGTTTCACCACTTCATCGATTGATCTGCCATTCTTACCTAGCAGCCGTTTCCTAATAACAGCGTTGCTCACTCGGGTGTCCCACGATATACGAGCAATGCTTCGAAGACACCTATGATCGAAAACCATTAACCTACGAACATCTTCTACTCTTAACGGCCATGTTTCACAGCCATATAAGAGAACGGAACGAACTGCTGCGCAGTACACCCGCCCTTTGGTTAGTGAACGGATATCACGCCTACGCCATAAGTGACGCAGGTTGGCAAAAGCCAATCGAGCCTTCTGTATCCGTGCCGAGATTTCGTCAGTCACCAGGCCATCGGCACTGATGAGACTCCCCAGATAAGTGAAGCGGTCTACACGTTCGACCACTTCACTCCCTATCACTAGTTCAGGTGCCGATGCAACCCAGTCTTGAAGCAACATTTTGCATTTCGATGGGGAAAACCGCATCCCGAACATGCTTGCATTGTTGCTTAGGGTAGTCAGAAGACTCTGCATTTTGTCAGCTTCTTCACCAAGTAGGACTATGTCATCGGCATATTCTAAGTCAATAAGCGAGCCACCTGGTAGAAGGTTAACCGCTGAAAATTCAGACGAGGATAATGTTATGTCTAGGAGCATGTCTATGATAAAATTAAACAAGAATGGAGAGAGTGGACATCCCTGACGGACACCACTTGAAGTGAAGTATTCCGGTGACAGTTCGCCATAAGCTCTCACTCGACCAGTGGTGTTTGAGTAGAGAGCTTGTATGAGGTTAATGTACTTATTTGGTACACCTTTCAATGACAGACACTGCCATAGAACCTCACGATCCACTGAGTCAAATGCCGCCTTAAGGTCCAGGAAAACAACTATTGTAGGACGCCTAAATGTGTGTCTGTGTTCCAAGACCTGTCGTAGTGTGAAAATGTGGTCTATACAGCCACGTCCAGGTCGAAAACCAACCTGGTTTTCTCGAGTCTGCTCTTCACGAGCTTTCGTTAAGCGTCGAAGTATTATTGAGGCCAATATTTTAGATACTATATTAGTTAGACTTATTCCCCAGCGTCCGGGTAGGCCACCTTGAATCCCCAAATAGAGTAAAACAGCTTTGTAAGTGTAGAAAGTATCTTCTACAAACACCCAGCAATCACACAATACAGTCAAGCATACAACTCTCGTTTATTTATACATCATAGAAACGTCATTGGGACAGTTAAGAAAATAGCACACTAAAATACACAGCAGCCAATCACAGCCATGGATTTTCATGGTGGGAATTGAAATCTCAAGGTCAACTGATCAGCCCATGCTCGCAAACGCAGAAACCAAAATAAGGCATTTATCAAGCGAATTTTGGGGATCTAACATCCCCATCGTACTTAAACACAGCGTTACTTACTACTTACTACGTTGTTCCACAATAACTGAGCACTGTTTCAAAGCTAACTTTAATCGTATTTATAAAATGTCACTATCTACCAAGTCATGTTTCTTCCTTGAGGAGACTAGTTTATCTGCACCTTTGGAAAAAAATTCTTATCCTTACCCAGCTTCCATAAGTTTGTGTTTATTGTTGTTTATAGAGATGGAGAGACTAATTCGGTAGTTTGAAAGATCCCTTCTCTATTTTTCTTATCTTTAAAGAATATTTTGATTAGATCTTTAAAAAAAGTGACTAAGCTTTACAAAATGCTTTATGTCACTAAAGTGTCAAGTTATGTTAGTGGAATTACATTTTATTTGCGGCAAGAAATTTTTGTCAATATACATAGTTCTATTTGGTGAAGACGCTGACAAAATACAGAGTCTTCTGACTACGCTAAGCAACAATGCAGTTTTCCCCCTCGAAATGCAAAATGTTGCTTCAAGATTGGCTTGCATCGGTACGTGAACTAGTGATAGGGAGTGAAGTAGTTGAGCGTGTCGACCGCTTCACTTATATCGGGAGTCTCATCAGTATTGATGACCTAGTGACTGACGAAATCTCTGCATGGATACAGAAGGCTCGATTAGCTTTTGCCAACTTGCGTCACTTTTGGCGTAGGCGAGCTATCCGCCTGCTAACCAAAGGACGAGTTTACTGTGCAGCAGTTCACTCTGTCCTAAAATATGGATACGAAACATGGCCAGTAAGAGTAGAAGACATTAGTAAGTCCATTTGCTCGTATAACCTGGGACAACCGAGTAAGCAATGCTGTCTTTAGGAAACGGGTTATAGGTAAGTATGGTAAATCAATAGCTGAAGTATTGAGACGAGTAATGTTTTGTGGTGTAGGAGTAGGTTGGAAGAATGCTTGGGGGCTGCCAAACCATTTTGTCGAGACGAAAGTCTCTGACAGTGAGAGGAGACCTTACACGACATGGCTCAAAATCGTTTGCAATGGCGCAGATGCATCTACTCATTGTGTTCCATCAAATTCTAATCTTCAGAATTCATCATCATCTTTTTCTCTGTCTTTCTAAATTTATCTCGCTGAATTATGCCTTTTGAATAATATCTCCGAACTCTAATCTTCTCCATTACCGCTAATACTTCTGTTATCTCTACCACTGTTGGATTTAACTTGACAATGGCGTCTCTGTGCTAATATGGTATGGCAACCTGAACTGATGTACTTACACGTACGAAGTTCTACATTGTAACCGATTGACGAATGTTTTATTGATGGGTACAAATAAAACTTAACAATCTTCACAACAATCCAGCAATGCAATTACCTGTGTCCACTAGTGACTAGCTCCATGAGGAATCTTCTCGGAGTCCTAGTGGGAAGTTGTGACCAGTGAAGTTCAAACCTGTTCCGATGTATAGAGGGTATGAGGTTGCGCAACTCCTTGAATTGATCAAGTTAGACATTAACACCGTTAGATGCCGGCCCAGTGGTCTAACGGTTAGGGCGTTCGCGCACAATACCGAAGGTCCTGGGTTCGAATCCTGCGGGTTGCAGGCTTCGTGGAAGCGCACTGCTGATGAGTTCCATACCAGGACGAAACGGCCGTCCAGTGCTTCCAGGTTTCTAATGCGGTGGTCTAACATTGATCGATTCATGGTTACAAATAAAACTTAACAATCTTCACAACAACCCCTCAATGAATTAAATACACAAATTTGCACATAGATTGCCAATACAATCATAACTACAAGAAAACTATTCAACAAGACTACAATGCAAAATTAGTTAAGTGTGCAAGAAATTTACTAAAGAAATACAAAATATTTGATCATGTAAAAACTCTTGAAAAATAAAGCAGCAACTTTGTATTATTATATTTATTATTTTCATTCAAAATATCCTATTGGATTATCATCATCTGAATCGGTTCATTGATCCTTTCTTTCTTAATTTGTTTCAGCATGATTTAGATCATCGTGTTTCTGCATTCTTGACTAAATTAGAAGAAGTTGGCATTGTGGATGAATGAGTAAAAGAATGAACGTATTCATGACACACGGATTGTAATAATCTATTTATATACATGAATATGAATATCAATATGTTCACAGTCCAAATGATCGACAATATTGCGCAATACCCAGTCAGAATAATCACGCTTGCATTCCATTCAGTGAACAATTAGTTTATTTATTTCGAAAATCTATAATCACACATTCCATGAATATGAATATATATATATATATTGATATTTATATTTTCTCAATGCAAATGATATTTTTGAAGAAATTGCTTCCTTGTTTTTTCTTTGGTCTTATTTTCTTTTTTTTTTCCTCGGATGAATTTCTTCCTCTTAATGTTATCATTTCACAACACCTCATAATTATATAAACGGAATGTTCTCTTACACAATACACATTTTGATAATAATTAATTATCCAGTACATTCATTGTTATTATTCTGATGTATTGAGTGTACTGTCTTCAAAATGTTTATTTATTTATTCTAATTGCCATGCTGCGGCGTCATCATCATCGCTGCAATCTCATCTTTGATCACTACTGCAATTTAATTATTTTGATCACTGCAATGCCCCGAAAATCGGCATTTTTTTATTATGTGATAAAGAAGTGTATTTCTTTATTTTTCGTTATTTATTAATTGCATTAAACTTTCTTTAAAAAAAAATTTTTATCTTTATAGAATTTAACGAAAAAAATAAAATAATATTGAAGAGATAATTTGTGTGTGTTTTCTTTTTTCGTATTGTAAGAAAAGAAATAGAGTTTAGAAATTACGCTCTACTAGTAGTAGTGGTAGTGTGGTGTACGCTACTTATGTTCACATAAGTAGTATATGATATCGAAAATGGAAATCAAACGTCTGACAGTCAAAGATCGAGATGGAATGAATGAGAGAACAGAAGGCGATTTGTAGGTAATGTAAAGTGAACTGAAGTCTGAACAGTCTAAATGTGAAAGAGCACTGAAATCTGAAACAAATAAGGATTAGTTTGCAAATGATGAAGGTTTCACGGGAAGGTTTTGTACATATGCTTAACAACTCTGTAATATTCGATTAAATATAGATGTTGATGTCCTCAACTGAGTTCTTGAGCACAATAGTAGCAGTACGAAATCAATACATCAGCGAAATATACCTGTAAAACTAAGAGAGAGAGTCGGCAAACGATAGCGAACACAAAGGTCCAGTGACACAATTGGCTACTCTAACCTGAGCGTCCGAAGCCCTCACTAACGGTATAAAAAAAGTCTTAATGTGGTGTACTTACTTACGCCTGTTACCCCCAATGGAGCATAGGCCACAGACCATTTTTCTCCAACCAACTCTGTCCTGGGCTTCCCTTTCCAGTGCTGTCCAATGTTTGTTCATTCCTCTCATATCTTTCTCTATTTCTCGGTGTAATGTGTTCCTTGACCTTCCTCTTTTCCTTTTACATTGGGAGTTCCAAGTGAGGGCGTGTCTTGTGATGCGGTTGGGTGCTTTACGCAGTGTGTGTCCTATCCACTTCCACCGCTTCTTCCTGATTTCCTCATCCACTGGAATCTGGTTTGTTATCTCCCACAGTAGACTGTTGCTGATGATGTCTGGCCAACGAATACGAAGTATTTTGCGTAGACGACTGTTCATAAATACTTCTGGATGATGGCTTTGGTAGTTCTCCAACTTTCCACTCCATACAGTAGAACTGTGTTGACATTTGTATCGAAAATGCAGATTTTGGTTTTGGTTGAAAGTAGTTTAGAGTTGCAGATATTTTTCAACTGTAGAAATGCAGCCTTTGCTTTGCTGATCCGCGCCCTCACATCTGCTTCAGATGAACCTTGATTGTCGATGATGCTGCCCAGATATGTAAAGGTGTCAATGTCCTCCAAGGCATCTGCATCAAGAGTGAGTGATTTGGTTGGTGCATGTTGTGTTGCATCGGAGAATTTTGCGTTTTCCTTTTTGTATGTTGAGACCTACTGCTGTGTTGTAGAGAGTGTATTTTACAAGCACCCGGAAAATATGAGGTTTCGTACAGAAGGTGAAGAGTAGCATAAAACTTTACAGACAATGCATATTATTTATACAGTTAGGTCGACTCAGAAAATAATTTCTTTACGATGTTTAATGAACATCTTAACAATAACCGATTACGAAATATGCTGAAACATTCAGTGAATAAATAATTACGTTGATATGCCTCTGTTTGAGAGGGACATAGATTGGATGAAAGCAAGTTCCATACGCTGATTGGCTCTTTCGTATCCAATCAGCGCGAGTCGATACTGACGGCACATTCTAGAGTCTTCTCATGTTAAGAAAACTATAAATAAACTAACGATTTTTCCTATTGAGCTTCTTACTTCCATCTAACCTTGTTACTGGAATATAATCTCCTTTCCTGTTCAACCGTGTTCTCGTTTGGGGTGAACGTTTCGTGTGAATCGATTCCCGAAAATACTAAGCATTCGGAATAACTGGATTGTAATAAAGACAGAATTATAACAATACCTTTCGGTGACTGTCGTCTAGTTGATTATGGTGAAGTTCAGTGTAAACGGCCTCATCATCAGTATGTTCATTAAAATCATCATAGTCAGTCAGATGCAACGTAGAACTTTGTACATAAGTACATCAGTTCATGTTGCCATACCACATCAGCACAGAGATATAATTGTCAATTCAAATCCAATAGTAGAAGAGGTAGTAAGGGTATTAGAAGTAATCGGAGAGGTTAGGATTAGAAGATATTATTGAAGAAGTATGATGATTCAGGGAGAAAAGTTTAGAAAGTCAAAACTAGAGGGTTTGAAGGATCCAGAAGATTAGGATTCGAGAGAACACAAAGAATAAATCATCATAATGAAGACATGTCTGATCAACTCAATCCACCGGACTACTGCTCTTATTGCCCCAAATACTAGTTTATCTATATCGATCAGAGCATTTTTCTATGAATAACTAATTTCCAAGTTGTTATTGCGGAAACAGTCAGTCAATTCGTTTGTTTATTCCTAATTCCTCACAGGGACTGCGGTTCTGAAATCAATCTACTTGCCTTATAGAGTAGATTTATATCGCGTTGAATTTCTAGTTTCCAATTAACCCGGAAAACTTTATTGGTTTCTAGTTAGACAGTTGGTTTGCTCAATAACATATCGATCTTTTCAATATGTTAAAAACCATTTATAGCCTAAACCATTTAGCTTCATTTAAGAAGGTTAAGTAGAAATAGCAGATTGACGTGAATTAAAGTTAGTGTCACTTGTCTGCGCATGATTCCTCAAGAAGATATTTTCAGTTTGATATAGCTCGCAATATTGGATGCGCTGTTATTCTATGATGGCCAGATTTTGAGTTTGAAAAAAATCCGCCTATATTTCTCCAAACATCTGCAATTTTGGAAATATCTTCAAACTACTCATAAGTAGTATGAATTGCTTACTGTGTTTTTTAATGAGACACCTTTCTGAAGCGCATTAGTTTAAGTCCAGTAGTAAGTATAGATTTTCCTCAGTTTACCAGTCGGTCAGAGAAAAGCCATCTGAAATAATTAGTTGACCTTGTAACTGATTAAATTCAATGCCTTAATTTTGACATAGCATTGTCAATTTGATCTGATTATTATTATTACTCCTCCAATGGAATCTAGTTTGTTCTCCCACAG
The DNA here is from genome assembly GCA_944470395.2 of Schistosoma turkestanicum. Classification (NCBI taxonomy): domain Eukaryota; kingdom Metazoa; phylum Platyhelminthes; class Trematoda; order Strigeidida; family Schistosomatidae; genus Schistosoma; species Schistosoma turkestanicum. The sequence continues at coordinate 1,658,866 of OX103977.1, forward strand.
TAAGTCGTTTCTGATGGTGTTTGGCCAACGAATGCGAAGTATTTTGCGTAGACAACTGTTAACAAACACTTGTACCTTATGGATGATGGTTTTCGTAGTTCTCAAAATTTCCGCTCCATACAGTAGAACAACTGTCTTGACATTTGTATTGAAAATCGTGATTTTGGTTTTGGTTGAAAGTTGTTTGGAGTTCCATATGTTTTTCAACTGTAGAAATGCAGCCCTTGCCTTACCAGTCCGCACCCTCACATCTGCATCGGATCCACCTTGATTGTCAATGATGCTGCCCAGATATGTAAAGGTGTTAACGTCCTCCAAGGCATCTCCATCAAGAGTGATTAAATCTCATTTCTCGATATCAGCTATAGATGTTGGAGTGGTTGGTGCACACCATTTTCAAGGTTTATGGACATAAAAAATGGCACAGTTGGGTTAGTCTATTTTACACATTGAAATAATCAATCGATCACTGTTAGATCACCATTAGAAACCTGGAAGCATTGGACGGCAGTCTCGTCCAGTGTGCATCCACAACTGCCGCACCTCGCAGAATTCGAACCCGAGACCTACGGTCTTGCGCTAGAACGACTAACCTCTGGGCCGGCATTCAACTGTGTTAATGTCCAAGTGTGATCACTTCACAGATATTTATGAATCTTTATGTTCTGTAGAAAATTCATTTGATTTGGAATTAAATAGCACTAAAATAAAAATTTTCAAATGTCTTGTTTGTGAATTATTATTATTAATGCACTAAATGTTCGTTGTGATCCTTTGTAAAAATCATTTCGTAAAACATTAAAGCAAACTACAGTACAGTTGTATAAACAAACACAATACTTTTCCCTTACCAGTCAGTTCATTCACAATCTTCAATGATCTGTATGTTTTTCATCCGGCTATATTTGGATGTTACGCTTACATGTAACTATGATATGCTTGAACTATTACGAGTTTACCTTGGTCAGTAAACGAGAGCGAGGGCGACACGATATGCTAATCTTATCCGAGTGTCCCTACCCCCATTGAATAAAAGGAGATGTGATATGAAGTAGAACCTGTATTCTACAAACATTCAGAAAGTACGAGGTCCGAGTCTAGAAGAGTATCAGGATCACGGACTAGGGATTCGGGTCCTAAAACTCTACAGATAATGCGTATTTATACATTTAGGTCCAGTAGGAAATAGCATCAAAGTCTGTAACATTGACAGTTAAGGCGACCAATAGGAAAAAACATTTGAAGTGACATTGATAATCAGGACGGTCAATAAGAAACAACATTGCAGTACATGACATTGATATCTAGGATGACTATAAAATTAACTAGTAGGAATTAACTAATAGGAATTGACCAATAATTCTCTTAGGATATTGAATGAACATCCTAACATCGGAATCCCATTCACTGCACTATTTCTGGATTTATGATCCATGGTATCACATTCTTTCGGTAACCTCTTTGTGGTCAGTAAAATGAGAATTATCATTGTGTGGTGCGAGCTACTTATAAGTAGTATATGACGCGAGTGAAAACGTAATGTCTGACAGCCGCAGAAGATGGGGGAAGATCAAGAAAGGAAGAGTTAGAAGAACATAATGGAATTTGTATGAAACGCATGAATATAGAAATAAATTTCAGACAATGGATGGATGATGGATTGAAGATTTGCAAATTAACCGTTTACGTTATGGTTTTCCTATTTTACTGATTGACTCTGTAATTTTCGTTAAATACAATTCGGTTGCCCTTACCTGTGTTCTCCTTCACTACAATTGTTTTGTTAACAGAAAACATGAACTTTTTGATCATTCAATGATAACTGACAATGAAGCACTGATGTGATTGTATAGCTCAAAGAACTTAATAAATTCTATTGATTGATTTGTAGTCTAATCATTTGCTGCAAAGTCGTTACTAGTAATTTAAAAAGTCAAAAACCACCTGTCTAGCAATAAATTCTTTTTCTATCCAAGCGCATGAATCCTAGTGGACATATAGTTGTTATTCGTAGGGACGGTACTGATAGCTTGACTTGCGATTGGTGTTCTTCACCATTGTATGATATTGGAAATAACCCGTCTTGTGAAATTCGTGTGAAACATTCAACAGTTGCTCCATTTCATTGTACACTGCAACTGATGAGAAATGGATTGTGGTTCAGGCTGTCAGAAGGGCCAATACAAAATGTTAGTTAATGATTCCCCCGTTGAAAGATGCTTGCGTTTTGTCTAATAATAGTGTACTAACTGTTGGAGATCGTCAGTTTCGCTTCTTCTTCTATCCATCGATTCGAAAGGCAATGATGGATGACTTTTTATGCGAAATGTCTAGCAAACAACCAAGCTCCCCTAAAAATGAAAAGGCTTTTACTCTAAATTCTCTACCCATCGTTCACCATCTTCATCATATCCATGTCTTGTTAAACTAATTTTAAATCTTAACCCAAATGTTTGAAGTGGTTTGTCCATCAGTTCAAAGTTCAATGAACGATATTCATAAGTCACGTGTTATCAAGAGGAAACGTATAATAGACATAACATTTTTATCATCTTAAATGTTTTATTAAAGACTAGTTGGTTAGTACAATTTTTTGAAAAAAAATTTTTTATATTTCAATAAAATTAAAATCTATCCAACAATACTACTATTCTCTTTTGCATTATGGGGTTTGTGAAGATTGTTAAGTTACACATTATTTTGAAACCATGAATCGATCAATGTTAGACCAGCACTATTAGAAACCTGGACGAAGCACTGAGAGATGGCCGTTTCGTCCTGGTATGGGACTCATCAGTGGCAGTACGCATCCACGGCTCCTGCACCCCGCAGGATTCGAACCCAGGACCTTTGGTATTGTGCGCGAACGCCCTAATCGTTAGACTTTTCTTCTTTTTAAAAAAAAGAACAAAATCAACTTATTTTTTAAAAAAAATGTCTACAATCTCCCCATTCTTTAATCTCTCCCTTCAAGTAGAATAATTCTCTTAAAATTTAAAATTTCCTTTTCAGAAAAATCCACTTGAAAAATGTGAATAATTCTCATTGAATCGAACTGGGTTTTTTTTACCAATCTAACATGTACTACAACTTACTGTACTATTATAATCAACATATTCACTAAATTGCATTTACAATTCATTTTTAATTACAAATTTTCATTTTAATTTTTTTCAAGTGTTTGATTTTCGTGTGTGTGTGTGTGTGTGTGTGTTTAGTGTTTCAATATTATCTTTATTGGTTTTTATGAGAATGTTTGTTTATGTTGATTAAATGTTTGTGTTTTGTTTTTCTAATTTCAGTAGTATGTTTTTAAATATACTTCATATTTATGACTGTTTTTCATTTAATAAGAAGACATTTTTCACATACTTATAAGTTTAAATCTTTATATTTGCTTTACTTGGTCTTGTTGTTGTTAAGATAATTTCTTGTTAGATTTATAAGTTTGCATTACGGGGGTTGTGAAGATTGTTAAGTTACACATTTTTTTGAAACCATGAATCGATTAATGTTAGACCAGCACTATTAGAAACCTGGAAGCACTGAGAGACGGCCGTTTCGTCCTGGTATGGGACTCATCAGTAATAGTGCGCATCCACGAACTCTAATCTTTTCCATTACCAGTAATGCTTCTACTATTTCTACCACTATGGGATTTGAATTGACAATTGCGTCTCTGAACTGATGTGATATGTCAACTTGAACTGAGTTACGTTGTAACTGACTGACTGAATTATCAATTTCTTTTAAATCATTCTATAAACTTTTAATTTATTTTAGGGCAGAGTTTTGGAGGTTTGTGTTTTTTTTACACATTTGAAATCATCAATCAATCATTGTTAGACTACCATTAAAAACCTGGAAGCACTGGACGGCTGTTTCATCCTGGTATTGGAATCATCGTCAGTGCGCATCCACGACTCCTGCACCTCGCACGATTCGAACCCAGGACCTTCGGTATTGTGTGCGAACGCCTAACCATCGGACCACTGGGCCGGTATTCAACGGTATTAATGTCTAACTCTGATTGATCTAGGGATTTTGCGCGACCTCACCTATTTGTCTTTGGTAGTTACTGCCTGCTACACCCGACAGGGTTTAACTCCACTGGTCACGTCTTCTCAACTAGAACTCCGAGAATTTCCTCACGAAGTTAGAGTCACTAGTGAGCACTGTTTTAATTTATTGATCAGTTAAACTTACCAAATTTGTCATTGTACACTATGTAAATGACTTCTCTTGATTGAAGTGAACACCATACAAAACAAGCACAGTAGAGCAGTCAACAAATCGAATTGTCTAATGAACACAACAGGTGAAGTAACTAAACTGAAATGGATTTATTTTTATTTTTCTTCTCAATCAAAAATCACTGATCGTTGTAATCATTGTATGACTGTCTAATCAATCATATTTTCTTTTTTAGTGTTTGAACACCTCAT
>OX103977.1:1663809-1680213 GCA_944470395.2 Schistosoma turkestanicum
ATGAGGTGTTCAAACACTAAAAAAGAAAATATGATTGATTAGACAGTCATACAATGATTACAACGATCAGTGATTTTTGATTGAGAAGAAAAATAAAAATAAATCCATTTCAGTTTAGTTACTTCACCTGTTGTGTTCATTAGACAATTCGATTTGTTGACTGCTCTACTGTGCTTGTTTTGTATGGTGTTCACTTCAATCAAGAGAAGTCATTTACATAGTGTACAATGACAAATTTGGTAAGTTTAACTGATCAATAAATTAAAACAGTGCTCACTAGTGACTCTAACTTCGTGAGGAAATTCTCGGAGTTCTAGTGAGAAGACGTGACCAGTGGAGTTCAACCCTGTCGGGTGTAGGCAGTAACTACCAAAGACAAATGGGTGAGGTCGCGCAAAATCCCTAGACCAATCAGAGTTAGACATTAACACCGTTGGATGCCGGCCCAGTGGTCCGATGGTAAGGCGTTCGCGCACAATACCGAAGGTCCCGGGTTCGAGTCCTGTAATGTGTCGGAGTCATGGATGCGCACTGCCACTGATGAGTCCCATACCGGGACGAAACGGCCGTCCAGTGCTTCCAGGTTTCTAGTGCTGGTCTAACAATAATTGATTGATAATTTCAAATGTGTACAAAAAACACAAATCTCTAAAACTCTGTCCCAAAATAAATTAAAAGTTTATAGAATGATTTATAAGAAGTGGATAATTTAGTCAGTCAGCTACAACGTATAACTTCGTAAGTAAGTAACTCATTTCAGGTTGTCATACCACATGACTACAGAGAAGCAAATTTCAACTCAAATCACATAGTGGTAGAAATAGTAGAAGCATTACTGGTAATGGAGAAAATTAGAGTTTGAAGATATTATCCAAGTAGTGTACAATTCAGTGAGATAAATTTAGTAAGAGAAAGATAGAGATGATGAGAAATTCAGAAGATTAGAATTTCAGAGAACACAACAAGTGGATGCTCTAGTAACATAACAAAATATATATTGAGCCATGTCATTCAGGGTCTCTAACCATCGATTAGTATTATCTCGCGGGCCTCAACTAAGTCATAGACATCTACCGACATGACTCAGTCCACTTGTCAGTCACTTCATGGATTTGTGACATGTTTTGGTCTCGCCGCGCCTAGCTTTCTTCCAACCTATTCATACAGCACAAAACATTGCTCGTCGCGGCAGTCGGTGGTTAGGCATTCGTAACACATGTCCCAACCACCTCAACTAATGAAGTTTCAATACTTCATCTATTGATTTGCCATACTTACATATAACCTGTTTCCTAAAGACAACAATATATACATTAGAACATAGTATGACTCAATTGTATGACTTGTCTAATTAGTGTCACAAATCTCAATTACTAGCTTCGGTAGCTTGAACGAACATCATCACAGTGACTTTAACATTGTCTATTGATTGTCAACACTGAAAATGAGTTGTAAACATTAAGGGAGAACTAATAAGTTTATCATATGAAACTGTGAGATCACATTAACTTGTCTACGACTGTTTTACGTTGTTGATCTATCATGAATCATGAATCCTTCATTGGAGTTGAAAAGCTAATCAAACTAAATGACCTAAGAAATGATAGTCATCTGACTATACATTCTTCAAAATTTGTAAGACGAACTGCATGAACTAACAAATATCATTGATGGTGGTGGCATATGATAATTGAACTCTTGTTCATCTGGTTTTACATTACTTTTTTCTCATTGTACCGCTTTTCACTTGTCTATTTGTTCAAAATTCAATATGGCGCATGTTTATGAAGAAGAGAATTTTTATAAAATGAAATTTTTAAAAAATACATCAATATAATTTTTTCTTGTATGAATGATTTTCTGTTGTATTCAAATACTTTTACACTTATAAATGTGTAACTTTACAATCTTCAAAACGCCATAATGCAAATTACATGTGCTCACTAGTGACTAACTCCGTGAGGAATATTTTCCGAGTTTTAGTGGGAAGTCGTGATCAGTGAAGTTCAACTTGTTCGGGTGTAGACAGTAACTACCGAAGATGGTATATGAGGTTGCGCAAGACCGTGAATTGATGGAAGTTAGACATTAACACCGTTAGATAGTGGCTCAGTGGTCCGATGGTTAGGCGTTCACGCACAATACTGAAGGTCCCTGGTTCGAATCCTGTGAGGTGCAGTAGTCGTGGGTGCGCACTGCTGAGGAGTCCCATACCGCCGTCTTTCAGTGCTTCCAAGTTTCCAATAATGGTGGTCTAACATTGATCGATTCATAGTTTCAAAAAAATGTGTAACTTAAAACTCTTCACTAACCCTGTAATGCAAACTTATAAATCTCACAAGAAATTATCTTAACAATAACAAGACCAAGTAAAGCAAATATAAAGATTCCAATTTATAAGTAAGTGAAAAATGTCTTCTTATTCAATGAAAAACAGTAATAAATATGAAGTATATTTAAAAACATACTACTGAAATTAGAAAAACAGAACACAAACATTAAATCAACATAAACAAACATTCTCATAAAAACCAATAAAGATAATAGTGAAACACTAAACACACACACACACACACACACGAAAATCAAACACTTGAAAAACATTAAAATGAAAATTTGTAATTAAAAATGAATACCAAATACAATTTAGTGATTATGTTGATTATAGTAGTACAGTAAGTTGTAGTACATGTTAGATTGGTAAAAAAAACCCAGTTCGATTCAATGAGAATTATTCACATTTTTCAAGTGGATTTTATTGAAAAGGAAATTTTAAATTTTAAAAGAATTATTCTACTTGAAGGGAGAGATTAAAGAATGGGGAGATTGTAGACATTTTTTTAAAAAATAAGTTGATCTTGTTCTGTTTTTTAAAAAGAAGAAAAGTCTAACGGTTAGGGCGTTCGCGCACAATATCGAAGGTCCTGGGTTCGAATCCTGCGGGGTGCAGGAGTCGTGGATGCGCACTGCTGAGGATTTCCATACCAGGACGGAAAGTCCGTGTTTCAGTGCTTCTTCCAGGTTTCTAATGGTGGTCTAACATTGATCGATTCATGGTTTCAAAAATGTGCAACTTAACAATCTTCACAACCCCATAATGCAAATTACCTGTGCTCACTAGTGACTAGCTTCATGAGGAATCTTCTCCGAGTTCTAGTGAGAAGTCATGGTCAGAAGAGTTCAACCTGTTCGGGTGTAGACAGTAACTATCGAAGACTGTGTATGAGGTTGCGCAACTCCGTGAATTGATCAAGTTAGACATTAACACCATCAGATACAGGCTCAGTGGTTTAACGGTTAGGGCGTTCGCGCACAAGACCGAAGGTTCTGGGTTCAAATCCTGTGGGGTGCAGTAGCCGTGGATTCGCACTGCTGAGTAGTCCCATACCAGGACGAAACGGCCGTCCAGTGCTTTATGGTTTCAAAAGTGTGTAACTTAACAATCTTCACAACCCCGTAATGCAAAAGAAAAAATAGAATTGTTGGATAGATTTTAATTTTATAGAAATATAAAAAAATTTTTTCCAAAAATAGTACTAACCAACTAGTTTTTAAGAAAACATGTAAGATGATAAAAATGGTATGCCTACTATGCGTTTCCTCTTGATAACACGTGACTTATGAGTATTGTTCAATGAACTTTGAACTGATAGACAGACCAATTCAAATGACTTGGGTTAAGGCTTAAAATTAATTTAACAAGACATGGATATAGTGAAGATGGTGAACGATGGGTAGAGAATTTAGAGTAAAAACCTTTTCATTGTTGGGGGAAGCTTAGTTGTTTGCTGGACATTTCGCATAAAAAGTCATCCATCATTGCCTTTTGAATCGATGGATGGAAGAAGAAGCGAAACTGACGATCTCCAACAGTTAGTACACTATTATCAGACAAAACGCAAGCATCTTTCAACGGGGAATCATTAACTAACATTTTGTATTGTCCGTTGGCCCTGATGACAGCCTGAACCACAATCCATTTCTCATCAGTTGCAGTGTACAATGAAATGGAGCAACCGTTGAATGTTTCACACGAATGTCACAAAACGGGTTATTTCCAATATCATACAAAGGTGAAGAACACCAATCGCAAGTCAAGCTATCAGTACCGTCCCTACGAATAACAACTATATGTCCATTAGGATTCATGCGTTCAACCGGATATGCGATACCATGGATGATACTAATCATAAATCAAGGAATAGTGCATTAACTGGGATTCCAATGTTAGGATATTCATCCAATATCCTAAGAGAATTATTGGTCGATGCCTATTGGTTAATTCCTACTAGTTAATTTTATGGTCGTCCTGATTATCAATGTCACTTCAAATGTTTTTTTCTTATTGGTCGTCTTAACTGTCAATGTCACAGATTTCGATGCTATTTCCTACTGGACCTAAATGTTTAGATACGCATTATATGACCCGAATCCCTAGTCCGGGATCCTGATCCTTTTCTAGACTCGGACCTCGTACTTTCTGGATGCTTGTAGAATACAGGTTCTACTTCATATCAAGTCTTCTTTTATTCAATGGGGGGTAGGGACACTCGGATAAGATTAGCATATCGTGTCGCCCTCGTTCTCGTTTACTGACCAAGTTAAACTCGTAATAGTTCAAGCATATCATAGTTACATGTAAGCGTAACATCGAAATATAGCCGGATGAAAAACATACAGATCATTGAAGATTGTGAATGAACTGACTGGTAAGGGAAAAGTATTGTGTTTGTTTATACAACTGTACTGTAGTTTGCTTTAATGTTTTACGAAATGATTTTTACAAAAGATCACAACGAACATTTAGTGCATTAGTAATAATAATTCACAAACAAGACATTAGAAAATTTTTATTTTAGGCTATTTAATTCCAAATCAATTGAATTTTCGACAGAACATGAAGATTCATAAATATCTGTAGACTGATCACACTTAGACATCAACACAGTTGAATGCCGTCCCAGTGAGTGATCCAGAGGTTAGTTGTTTTTGCGCAAGACTGCAGGTCCCCGGTTTCGAATTCTGCGAGGTGCGGCAGTCGTGGATACACACTGGATGAGACTGCCGTCCAATGCTTCCAGGTTTCTAATGGTGGTCTAACAATTATCGACTGATGATTTCAATGTGTAAAATAGACTAACCCAACTGTGCTATTTTTTATGTCCATAGACTTTGAAAATGGTGTGCACCAACCACTCCAACATCTTTAGCTGATATCAAGAAATGAGATTTAATCACTCTTGATGGCGATGCCTTGGGGGATTTTAACACCTTTACATATTTGAGCAGCATCACTGACGAGAATGGTGGATCCGATGCAGATGTGAGGGCGCGGATTGGCAAAGCAAGGGCTGCATTTCTACAATTGAAAAATATCTGGAACTCCAAACAACTTTCAACAAAAACCAAAATCAGGATTTTCAATACAAATGTCAAGACAGTTCTACTGTATGGAGCGGAAACTTGGAGAACTACGAAAGCCATCATCCAGAAGATACAAGTGTTTATTAACAGTTGTCTACACAAAATACTTCGGATTCGTTGACCAGACACCATCAGCAACAACCTACTGTGGGAGAGAACAAACCAGATTCCAGTGAAGGAGGAAATCACGATGAAGAGCTGGAGTTGGTGGATGGGACACACATTACGGAAAGCACCTAACTGTTACACGAGACAAGCCCTCACATGGAACCCTGAAGGCAAAAGGAAAAGAGGAAGGTCAAAGAACACACTACGCCGAGAAATAGAGAAAGATATGAGAGAAATGAACAAACATTGGACAGAACTGGAGAAGGAAGCCCATGACAGAGTTGGTTGGAGGAATCTGGTTAGCGGCCTATGCTCGATTGGGGGTAAAAGGCGTAAGTAAGTAAGTAAGTAAGTAAGAAATGAGATTTATTTTCAAGTGGGAGAAGTCACAAAATAGATCAATCAGAAAATTTAATATTATTAAAGAAAAGCAGTGAATAACTTACACCTTTCAGTAAAATAATGAATGAGAAGTGCAATAATACTGATCAAATTATAAAAAAGGACTTGTCATTTAAAATTCAACACAACGTTAGACGTTTTCTAAAAGTAATAGTTCTCTGTATTGTCAAAACTATGGTTGTACACAAAAAAGAGAGTAAAATCATCATGTCTAGCTAGCGTTGTGAGCATATCCATAATGATTTAACAACACATGCTATAATAGGTGAATATTTCCTTAATATCATAAGTCAGACTGGTTTTCTGATTCAATACTATTATGATAATAATCAGATCAAATTGACAATGCTATGTCAAAATTAAGGGATTGAATTTTCTTAAGTTACAAGGTCAACTAATTATTTCAGATGGATTTTCCCTGACCGACTGATAAACTGAGGAAAATCTCTATACTTACTACGGGACTAAACTAATGCGCTTCAGAAAGGTTTCTCATTAAAAAACACAGTAAGCAATTCATACTACTTATAAGTAGTTTGAAGATATTTCCAAAATTGCAGATATATGGAGAAATATAGGCGGATTTTTTTCAAACTCAAAATCTGGCCATCATAGAATAACAGCGCATCCAATATTGCGAGCTATATCAAACTGAAAATATCTCCTAGAGGAATCATGCGCAGACAAGTGACACTAACTTTAATTCACGTCAATCTGTTATTTCTACTTAACCTTCTTACTTAGTTACTTACTTACGCCTGTTACCACCCCCAATGGAGTATAGGCCGCCCGCCAGTTTTCTGCAACCAACTCTGTCCTGGGCTTCCTTCTCCAGTTCTGTCCAATGTTTGTTCATTCCTTTCATATCTTTCTCTATTTCTCGGCGTAGTGTGTTCCTTGGCCTTCCTCTTTTCCTTTTGCCTTGAGGGTTCCATGTGAGGGCTTGTCTAGTGACGCAGTTGGGTGCTTTTCGTAGTGTGTGTCCTATCCACTTCCACCACTTCTTCCTGATTTCCTCCTCCACTGGAATCTGACTTGTTCTCTCCCACAATTCGTTGTTGCTGATGGTGTCTGGTCAACGAATACGAAGTATTTTGCATAGACAGCTGTTAATAAACACTTGCATATTCTGAATGATGGCTTTGGTAGTTCTTCATGTTTCCGCTCCATACAGTAAAACTGTATTGATATTTATATTGACAGTTGTGATTTTGGTTTTGGTTGTCAGTTGTTTTGAGTTCCAGATGTTCTTCAACTGTAGAAATGCAGCCCTCGCTTTGCCAATCCGCGTCCTCACATCTGCGTCCGGATCCACCTTTCTCATCGATGATGCTGCCAAGATATGTGTAGGTGTTAACGTCCTCCAAGGTATCTCCATCACGCGTGATACGGTTGGTGCATGTTGTGTTGCATCGGAGAATTTCGCTTTTTCCTTTATGGATGTTGAGACCTACTGCTGCAGAGGCTGCTGCTACACTGGTCGTCTTCTCTTGCATTTGTTGTTGCGTGTGCGATAGAAGAGCCAGGCCATCTGCGAAGTCCAGATCGTCCAGCTGCGTGCTAACTGTCCAGTTGATACCGTGCTTCCCTCCAGATGTTGACGTCTTCAAAATCCAGTTGATTTCCGGGAGAAAGAGAAAGGGTGAGAGTAAGCAACCTTGCCTGACAGCGGTCTTCACCTCGAAAGAGTCTGTCAGCTGACCTCCGTGCACGATTTTGCAGTTGAATCCATCATAAGAATTCCGTATGATGTTGACTATTTTCTCAGGCACACCGTAGTGTCGAAGAAGCCTCCACAGTGTTTTCCTATCCACGCTATCAAATGCTTTCTCGTAGTCGATGAAGTTGATGTAGAGTGTTGAGTTCCATTCAATTGATTGTTCCACAATGATCCGTAATGTAGCAATTTGGTCAGTACATGATCGATCCTTACGAAATCCGGCCTGTTGATCTCGAAGTTGGACGTCTACGAAGTCCTTCATTCTGTTTAACAATACCCTGTTGAAGACTTTGCCTGGTATTGAAAGAAGAGTGATGCCTGTGTCGTTCTCACACTTGCTGAGATCGCCTTTCTTTGGTATTTTGATGAGGTATCCTTCTTTCCAATCTGATGGTACTTGTTCCTCATCCCAAATCTTCTTAAAGAGAATGTGAAATATTTTCGCAGTTGCTTCCACATCTGCTTTCATTGCCTCTGCTGGAATGTTGTCTGGTCCTGCTGCTTTGCCGCTCTTGATTTGTCTGATGGCCATACTGATCTCCTCAATCGTAGGTGCGCCAATATTAATTGGGAGGTCCGTAGATGCTGCTTCGATGTTGGGTGGGTTCAGTGGAGCTGGTCGATTCAATAGTTCCTTAAAGTGCTCCACCCACCTATTTCGCTGTTCGTCAGTGTTGCTGATTATTTTCCCTTCCTTGCTTTTCACTGGTCGTTCTGGTTTACGATAGTTCCCGGCGAGCTTCTTTGTTGTTTCGTACAATTGTCTCATGTTTCCTTCTCTTGCAGCCTTTTCCGCCGTCATTGCTAGATCTTCCACATATTTTCGTTTGTCAGCTCTGATGCTCTTCTTCACTTCCCTGTTTGCTTCTGTATACTCGGCTTGCGCCTCAACTTTCTCTGCTCTTGTTCGGCTGACATTCACTGCTGCCTTCTTGTTCCTCCTTTCTTCAATTTTTGCAAGAGTATCAACAGAGATCCATTCCTTGTGATGGTGCTTCTTGCGACCAAGGACCTCTTGACATGTTGAAGTGATTGCCTCCTTAATCCCTTTCCAATTGTACTCCAATGTTGCTTCCTCTCCATTGAGTAGATCCTGAAAGGCCTGGAACCTATTGGTGAGGGCTATCTTGAATTCGTTGAGTTTTACGGTATCCCGAAGAAAGGCTGTATTAAACTTCTGTGATGTTGTCTGCCCCGTTGTCCAGTGCTTCTTTAGCTTCAATCTCATTTTGGCGATTAGCAAATGGTGATCTGAAGCTATATCAGCTCCTCTCTTGGTTCTCACATCCTCCATGGTCCTTCTGAACTTTTTGTTGATACAGATATGGTCAATTTGGTTTTGAGTAGTGTGGTCCGGTGAAATCCATGTGGCTTTGTGAATGCGTTTGTGCGGGAATATTGTGCCACCGATGACCAGTTTGTTGAAGGCACATCGGTTTGCAAATCTCTCACCGTTTTCGTTCCTTTCTCCCAGTCCATGTCGTCCCATGATGTCTTCATATCCAGTGTTGTCCATTCCAACCTTGGCATTCAGGTCTCCCATAAGAATCGTCAAATCCTTTGGTGAACATTTCTCGACGATTGACTGCAGCCTTTCGTAGAATTGATCTTTAACGTCGTCATTGTAGTCATTGGTAGGTGCATAACATTGGATGACGTTCATTGTTATGTCCTCTTTCTTCGTTTTGAAGGATGCTTTAATGATCCTGGGTCTATGAGATTCCCATCCTATCAGTGCCTTTTGTGCATGTTTGGACAGCATCAGTGCAACTCCTTGTGTATGTGAAGCGTTTTCCTCTTCATGACCAGAGTATAACAGCAGTTCCCCTGAAGCAAGTCTCAGTTGTCCTACTTGTGTCCAATGCGTTTCACTGATGCCGAGCACCTCGAGGTTGTATCGTTTCATTTCTGCCGCAACTTGAAATAGTCTTCCAGTCTCCCACAATGTACGAACGTTCCATGTACCTAAAAAAATGGTTGCTCTGGTTGTCAGAAGAGGCATCAGCCCCATGACTTCCGAGGGAACTCGGCTTTCATCACGAGACGTCATAATTCTTCTTCCAACTCCCAGGGCAGAGTTAAAATGGTTTGAATTATTTTTTCTGGTTAGCGTTTTTTTGGCAAGTGAGATTTCAACGGAATGGGGTCGCCAACCCCATGTCCAACCCTCCTCCTTTATCCGGGCTTGGGACCGGCAGTAGCCCCTAAGGTTCTACTGGCGGAGTTACTTAACCTTCTTAAATGCAGCTAAATGGTTTAGGCTAAAAATGCTTTTTAACACGTTGAAAAGATCGATATGTTATTGAGTAAACCAACGAATTGACTGACTGTTTCAGCATAACAACATGAAAATTAGTTATTCATAGAAAAATGCTCTGATCGATATAGATAAACTAGTGTTTGGGGCAATAAGAGCAGTAGTCCGGTGGATTGAGATGATCAGACATGTCTTCATTATGACGATTTCAACGAATATACTGATGATGAGGCCGATGACGCTGGACTTCATCATAATCAACTAGACGACAGTCACCGAAAGGTATTGTTATAATTCTGTCTTTATTACAATCCAGTTATTCCGAATGCTTAGTATTTTCGGGAATCAATTCACACGAAACGTTCACCCCAAACGAGAACATGGTTGAACAGGAAGAGAGTTATATTCCAGTAACAAGGTTAAATGGAAGTAAGAAGCTCAATAGGAAAATTCGTTAGTATATTTATAGTTTTTAACATGAGAAGACTCTAGAATGTGCCCCCCAGTATCGACTCGCGCTGATTGGATACGAAAGAGCCAATAAGCGTATGGAACTTGCTTCATCCAATCTATGTCCCTCTGAAACAGTTTTATAGCAACGTATTTATTCACTGAATGTTTCAGCATATTTCGTAATCGGTTATTGTTAAGATGTTCATTAAACATCGTAAAGAAATTATTTTCTGAGTCTAATTTTACTATTGGTTAGTATTCATGATTGACCTAATTGTATAAATAATATGCATTGTCTGTAAATTTTTATGCTACTCTTCACCTTCTGTACAAAACCTAAAATTTTCCGGGTGATTGTAAAATACACTCTCTACAACACAGCAGTAGATCTCAACATACATAAAGGAAAAAGCGAAATTCTCCGATGCAACACAACATGCACCAACCAAATCACTCACTCTTCATGGAGATGCCTTGGAGGAGGTTAACACCTTCCAGGTTTCTAATGGTGATCTAACAATGATCGATTGATTATTTCAATGTGTAAAATAGACTAACCCAACTGTGCTATTTTTTATGTCCATAAACTTTGAAAATGGTGTGCACCAACCACTCCAACATCTTTAGCTGATATCAAGAAATGAGATTTAATCACTCTTGATGGCGATGCCTTGGAGGACGTTAACACCTTTACATATCTTGGCAGCATCATCGACGAGAAAGGTGGATCAGATGCAGATGGGAGGGCACGGATTGGCAAAGCAAGGGCTGCATTTCTACAATTGAAAAATATCTGGAACTCCAAACAACTTTCAACCAACACCAAAGTCACAATTTTCAATACAAATGTCAAGACAGTTCTACTGTATGGAGCGGAAACTTGGAGAACTACGAAAGCCATCATCCAGAAGATACAAGTGTTTATTAACAGTTGTCTATGCAAAATACTTCGGATTCGTTGGCCAGACATCATCAGCAACAACGAACTGTGGGAGAGAACAAACCAGATTCCAGTGGAGGAGGAAATAAGGAAGAAGCGGTGGAAGTGGATAGGACACACACTACGAAAAGCACCCAACTGCGTCACTAGACAAGCCCTCACATGGAACCCTCAAGGCAAAAGGAAAAGAGGAAGGCCAAGGAACACACTACGCCGAGAAATAGAGAAAGATATGAGAGGAATGAACAAACATTGGACAGAACTGGAGAGGGAAGCCCAGGACAGAGTTGGTTGCAGAAAACTGGCGGGCGGCCTATACTCCATTGGGGGTGGTAACAGGCGTAAGTAAGTACACCACATCAAGACTTTTTTATACCGTTAGTGAGGGCTTCGGACGCTCAGATTAGAGTAGCCAATTGTGTCACTGGACCTTTGTGTTCGCTATCGTTTACCGACTCTCTCTCAGTTTCACAGGTATATTTCGCTGATGTATTGATTTCGTACTGCTAATGTTGTGCTCGAGAACTCAGTTGAGGACAACAGCAACATATATTTTTAAGCAAACATTACAGAGTTGTTAAGCATATGTACAAAACCTTCCCATGAAATCATCATTTGCAAACTAATCCTTATTTGTTTCAGATTTCAGTGTTCTTTCACATTTAGACTGTTCAGACTTCAGTTCACTTTACGTTACCTACAAATCGCCTTCTGTTCTCTCATTCTTTCCTTCTCGATCTTTTGCTGTCAGACGTTTGATTTCCCTTTTCGTTATCATATACTACTTATGTGAACATAAGTAGCGTACACCACACTACCACTACTACTACAGCGTAATTTCTAAACTCTTTTTCTTTTCTTACAATACGAAAAAAGAAAACACACACAAATTATCTCTTCAATATTATTTTATTTTTCGTTAAATTCTATAAAGATAAAAATTTTTTTTTAAAGAAAGTTTAATCCAATTAATAATAATAAATAATGAAAAATAAAGAAATAACACTTCTTTATCACATAATAAAAAATGCCGATTTTCAGGGCATTGCAGTGATCAAAATAATTGAAATTGCAGTAGTGATCAAAGATGAGATTGCAGTGATGATGATGACGCCGGAGCATGGCAATTAGAATAAATAAATAAACATTTTGAAGACAGTACACTCAATACATCAAAATAATAACAATGAATGTACTGGATAATTAATTATTACCAAAATGTGTATTGTGTAAGAGAACATTCCGTTTGGTATAATTATGAATTGTTGTGAAATAATAATTTTGAGAAGGAGAAATTCATCCGAGGAAAAAAAGAATAAGACCAAAGAATACAAGGAATTTCAAAAGTATCATTTGCATTGAGAAAATATATATATCAATAGATATATATTCATATTCATGGAATGTGTGATGAGAGATTTTCGAAATAAATAAACCAGTTGTTCACTGAATGGAATGCAAGCGTGATTATTCTGACTGGGGATATTGCGCATATTACTGTCGATCATTTGGACTGTGAACATATTGATATTCATATGTATATATTAATATATATATATATATATATATATATATATATATATATATATAGATTATTAGAATCAGTGTGTCATGAATACGTTCATTGTTTTTACTCATTCATCCACAATGCCAACTTCTTCTAATTTAGTCAAGAATGCAGAAACACGATGATCTAAGTCATGCTGAAACAAATATAGAAAGAAAGGATCAATGAACCAATTCAGATGATGATAATCCAACAGGATATAGTTTGAATGAAAATAATAATAATAATAATAATAACAACACAAAGTTGCTGCTTTATTTTTCAAGAGTTTTTACATGATCAAATATTCTGTATTTCTTTAGTGAATTTCTTGCACACCTAACTAATTTTGCGTTGTTGTCTTGTTGAATAGTTTTCTTGTAGTGGTGATTGTATTGGCAATCTATGTGCACAAAGGACAAATTTGTGTATTTAATTCATTGCGGGGTTGTTGTGAAGATTGTTAAGTTTTATTTGTAGCCATGAATCGATCAATGTTAGACCCTCATCAGAAACCTGGAAGCACTGGACGGCCATTTCGTCCTAGTATTGGACTCATCAGCAGTGCGCATCCACGAACCCTGCACCCCGCAGGATTCGAACCCAGGACCCTCGGTGTTGAGCGCGAACGCCCTAACCGTTAGACCACTGGGCCGCATTACGACGGTGTTAATATCTAACTTGGTCAATTTCACAGAGTTGCCCAACCTCATACCCTGTATACATCTGAACAGGTTTGAACTTCACTGGTCACGACTTCCTACTAGAACTCAGAGAAGATTCCTCCTGGAGCTAGTCACTAGTGGACACAGGTAATTGCATTGCTGGGTTGTTGTGAAGATTGTTAAGTTTTATTTATAACCATCAATATAACATTAGTCAATCATTTACAACGTAGAACTTCGTACGTAATTACATAAGATCAGCTTGCCATACCACATTAGCACAGAGACAACATTGTCAATTTAAATTCAACAATGGTAGAGATAATAGAAGTATTAGCAGTAATGGAGAAGATTACAGTTCGGAGATATTATTCAAAAGGCGTAATTCAGTGAGATAAATTTAGAAAGACAGAGAAAAAGATGATGATGAATTCTAAAGATTAGAATTCCATAGAACACAATGAGTAGATGCACTTGCGCTATGGCAAACGATTTTGAGCCATGTCGTGTAAAGTCTCTCTCTCACTGTCGGAGACTCATTTCGACAACATCTAACAACAAACTGACTCAATCCACTTGTCGTCAGTGACTTCATGGATTTATGCCATGTTTTGGTTTGGCAGCCCCCAGGCATTCTTCCAACCTACCCCTACATCACAAAACATTGCTCGTCGAGGCAGTCAGTGATCGGGCATACGTAACACATGTCCCAACCACCTCAACTGATGACATTTCAATACTTCATCTATTGATCTGCCATATTTACCTATAACCCGTTTCCTAAAGACAGCATCGCTTACTCGGTTGTCCCAGGTTATACGAGCAATGTACTTAAGAATATCTTCTACTCTTACCGACCATGTTTCGCATTCATATAATAGGACAGAGCGAACTGCTGTACAGTAAAATCGTCCTTTGGTTAGCAGAGGGATATCTCGACTACACTATAAGTGATGCAAGTCGGCAAAAGCCAATCGAGCCTTCTGTATCCATGCTTAGATTTCATCAGTCACCAGTTCATCGGCACTGACGTGACTCCCGAGATAAGTGAAGCGGTCTACACGCTCGAATGTTTCACTTCCTAACACTAGTTCAGGTGCCGATGCAACCCCAGTCTTGAAGCACCATTTCGCATTTCGAGGGGTAGAACCGTATCCCGAACATGCTTGCATTGTTGCTTAGGGTGGTCAGAAAACTCTGCATTTTGTCAGCGTCTTCCTTCAACAAATAGAACACTATGTATATTTAAAAAAATTTCTTGCCGCAAATAAAATGTAATTCCACTAACATAACTTGACACTTTCGTAACATAAGGCTTAGTCACTTTTTTTTTAAACCTACTTTTAAAGATCTAATCAAAATATTCTTTAAAGATAAGAAAAATAGAGAAGGGATCTTTCAAACTACCGAATTAGTTTCTCCATCTCTATAAACAACAATAAACACAAACTTATGGAAACTGGATAAGGATAAGATTTTTTTTTCCAAAGGTGCAGATAAACTAGTCTCCTCAAGGAAGAAACATGACTTGGTAGATAGTAGTGACATTTTATAATTACGATTAAAGTTAGCTTTCAAGCAGTGCTCAGGTATCGTGGAACAACGTAGTAGTAAGTAACGTTGTGTTGTTTAAGTACGAGTTATTTAACAAATAAAATACAGATATTACAACAGTGAATTATTCAACTTCTAATATTAGCTTAGACTCGCCTCCACCAACTGCCTCGAAGAGCTTTGTTTTGTGGTGTAGGAGTAGGTTGGAAGAAAGTTAGGGGCGTCCAAACGAAAACATGGCCGAAATCCATGAAGTCACTGACAAGGGGACTGAGTCATGTCAGTAGGTGTCGACTAGCTGGTTGTGGTCCGTGAGATGATAATAATCGATGTTTACAGACCCTGAATGACATGGCTGAAAATCTTTTGCAATGGCGCAGGTGCATCCACTCTTTGTGTTCTCTCAAATCCTAATCTTTTGGATTCGTCAACACCTCTACTTTTGTCTTTCTAACCTTATCTAATTGAATCATACTTCTTGAATAATATCTTCTAATCCAAACCTCTCCGATTACTTCTAATTCCCATACTACCTCTTCTACTATTGGATTTGAATTGACAATTACATCTCTGTGTGTGCTGATGTGGTATGGCGACATGAACTGATGTACTTACACGTACGAAGTTCTACGTTGCATCTGACTGACTGACTGACTGACTTACACTCGCCTGATCAATAAATATTTAAAAATCTTTTACTGCAATCATTGTTTCTCTTCTTTTTTTATACTGATAAAAAATCAATACAGAATTAATTAATTATTCACTTGAATAATAATAAAACAGGTTCAATCTTATTGGCAAAAGAGGTCAAGTATGTTAACAGATTATTCCCCCAATTAATTTTTTTAAAGAGTTTTTAAAAATCTTTTACATTTCTCACAGTGGAATATCGGTATTGACCCAGTAAACAACTATTTTTTCTTATCTTATCTTATTCTTTGATTTTTTTCTCTGTCTTTCTATTGATTATTTTATCGGCTCAATTGATTTCATTATGTTCTATGTTGTTCATATCTGTATTACTTATATCCACCGATGAAAAGTTCACTTGATCCTGCTTGTTATGTCACATGGCACAAATCTATGAAATCACTGACAAGTGGACTGAGTCATGTTGGTAGATGCTGATTATCTGGTTGAGGTCCACGAAACAATAGTAACCAATGGTTAGAGACTTGACACAACATGGTTCAAAATCGTTTGCAATGCAACAGGTCTATTCATCATTCATTGTGTTCTCTTAAATTCTAATCCTCAGAATTTCTAATCATCTCTATCCTTCTTGAATAATATCTTCAAACCCTAGTCTTCTTCATTACCATTAATACCTCT
>OX103977.1:1680713-1703608 GCA_944470395.2 Schistosoma turkestanicum
TAATTTAGACAGTATCACCACACAATTTTTATTTGTATACAGGCTTGTTCATTTGGTAACTCATTGAAAACTAGATACCAGTGAATAGTTAGAACGTCTCAACTGCTGACGCCTACACACTCACACATATATTAACACACACACACCCATGCAGCTAGATAGTGTCTCAGTAAACTTTATGAACTGAGTTGTGCATATATATGCGTCTCCAATAGTAGAACTGTAGTGCACGTTACTTATAAGTAGTATATGACGCGTGTGTGAACGTAATGCCTGGCATCAGAAGATGGGTGAACATAAAGACAGTAAGAGTGGGAAAACAATGGAATTTGTATAAAACGCATGAATATTGAAATAAATATGAGACAATGGATTGAAGATTTGCAAATTAACAGCTTAACGATATGGTTTTCCTAATTTACTGAGTAACTCTGTAATTTTCGTTAAATAGAATTCGGTTGTCTTCACCTGTGTTCTCCTTCACTACAGAACGACACATCTATCAAGTACATATCGGCTATAATTGCTTATTTCACTGCGTAAAGTAAACTGATTCTTAAATAATTTCGACTCCAATAAATCTACTATCTAAACTACTTCAATTGTTGACAATGTTCTCTTATTTTTTTATAAGTGAACTATAAAAATAATCACGACAACAAGATAAACAGTTCAACAACAAAATCACTTCCTTTTATAACATTATTTATCTAAAAAAATGTTGACAAATCATTGGAAAAAAAAGATTTCAGTTTTTTAAATTTCAGTCTTCCTTATCACAAGTTACAATATTTTCTAAGTTTAACATAAAACATCAAATAAATAATTATTGTTCATCCGTCCTCCATTTGCGAATTTCTAGTGTAATCCACCATGACTATTTTCTCAAGTACACCGTAGTGTCGCAGACGTTTTCTTAGTGTCACCCTGTCCAATTCATTAAAAGCTTTTGCGTTGTCAAGCAATTTCATATTTAGTTGTGAGTTCCATCTAACTGAGTGTTCAACTATGATCTTTACTGTCGTGAATTGTATTGGTACATGATCGGTCCTTGTGGAAATGGGCCTGCCGACCTGAAAGTTGGCAGTTGGTAGGAACTTAAATTCTGTTCATCCACACACTACTTAAGACTTTTATTGAGACTGATTGTAGAGTGATTCCTATTTAGTTCCCCCACTAGTTAAGATTTACTATCTTTGTTATCTTGATGAGAAATTGTTCTTTTCACGCTGTCCATGGTTGTTGTTCCTCCCAAATCTTACTAAACAGCATGTGAACATCTTTACAGCTACTGTTAAACCTGCTTTTATTACCTCAGCTCTTATATTGTCTTGTTCTTTCTAGGTACTACGTTTTATTTACAGAATGAAAATCACATCACAGATCGGATGAAACACGTTCTGAATTCAAACTGTAATTTACATCTGTCTATTCAACATCGTAGTAAACCATTGTTTTTGTTTCCACTTTAGATGCTAGAAATTATTACACATTTTCGAAATATTAAAATTGAACTTGTAGTAATTAATGACTTAATTTGGGCGAATTATACTTTAGACAGTATCAAACACAATTTTCATTTGCATACAGGCTTGTTCATTTTGGTAACTCATTGAAAACTGGACAACAGTCAGTAGTCATTACTCGCATAGTTAGAATGTCTCAACTGCTGAATCCTAAACACTCAAACATAAATAAACACGTACAGATACACACCCATACTGCATTTAGAGGTTTTGAATTTCAACCAGAATTTAAAGCAAAGATAGATAGTGTCTCCGTAAACTTCATGAACTGAGTTGTGCATATGTGTGCATCGCCAATAGTAGAACAACACATTTATCAAGTACTTATTGACTATAATTGCTTTTTTCAGTGTATTGTCAAATGATTCTTAAATAACTTTGACTCCACAAATCTGCTGTGGTGTGAGCTACTTATAAGTAGTATATGATGAGAGTGTCAACGTAATGTCTGTCAGCAGAAGATGGGTGAAAATCAAGACAGGAAGAGTTAGAAAACAATACAATTAGTATGAAAGGCATGAATAGTGACAATGGGTCGATGTTTTGCAACAGGAACAGTCCATTTCTTTATGATTGACTGATATTTTGCAAATTAACGATATGATTTTCCTATTTTTACTGAGTAACTCTGTGATTTTCGTTAAATAGAATTCGGTTGCCCTCACCTGTGTTCTCGTTCACTACAATACTACTTAAAATATTTCAATTGTTGACAATGTTCTCTTATTTTTTTATAAGTGAACTATAAAAATAATCACGACAACAAGATAATCAGTTCAACAACAAAATCACTTCCTTTTTACAATATTCATCTACAAAATGGTCACAAATAATTGGAAAAAAGAGATTTCAGTTTAAAAATTATCAGTCTTCCTTATCACAAATTACAATATTTTCTAAGTTTAACATAAAATATCAAATAAATAATGATTGTCAAAATTGGTACTAAACAAAACACCAAATGATACAATTCATTTCTAATCATCAAATAATTCATATCTAATGTGACATGAACAAATACCATCATGGATTTTTCAATATTGCGCCAAAATTTCAATGTGACAATGATGAAACTGTCAACAAGATAAATGAGAGTGGTTAAATGATCAATCATGTTATTCAATCTGTGAAATTGATACATTGATGGAATAATGTGAAGTAAAGTATCATCCTGAGTTATTTTCCTGGGGGTTTTAAATCGTTTCGAAATTGATTTTAGACAAATTTTTGATAGAATTATGACAAAAAATACAAACGCACATAAATGTGGCAACAGGAATGAGAATGTGGGATCGAAATAAATGAGAAATGTATAATAAAATTTGAAATATTCCGATCGAACATTACATGTGAATGTTTCAATAAAACTGATATTGTATGTTTCACCGATTTGTGAATCCACTGAATTAATCCAATGAAATTGTCCAAAAACCCATAGATAATTACATAATGCGGCGAATATTATCGCAATAAATAGGCATGTACTAATTTTTATACATAATGTATGCGGTTTCCATCGTGTCGATTCATTTAACAGTGTTGTTGGCGGCTGGGAACTACGATTTAATAATCCATGATGATGATGATGATGATGATTATGCAGTAAAACACTACAAATTCGTTCAACACCAAATATAAACAAACTCCATTCTTCAAATAACAGGAAGAATGTACCAAACATACGTTTCAGACGACAATTAATGTTTAGTTTAAATTTCATACTGAAACCAAAATGAATAATGAGTAGATTTGAAATCCATGGTAAGAAATCTTCAAAAATTAAATAACCAATTTGAGCAAATGCTAAAATTTCTATAAGAAAACATAGAATATACCATGTGGTTTGTTCAATATTGAGAGAATTTTGTATTTGTTCTTTAGGAAATTGTGATAGAGAATTAGGATGATAATAATGTGTTCTAGTAATGGGTTGTGGCAATTTCTCTGCATAATTTGATGATTGTTCACTTGTATCTGGTATCATTAATAGTAGTTTACGTTCATATTTAATTTCAGATAAATCTAAATTGATTTTTGAAAGATTTGATGTAGTGTTGCGGTTTACTGGGATCTCTTCTATAACATAATCATCATCAGTATTATTTTGATGGAGTGATAAATTATTGTCTAACTCAATAGTTTTTAATGTTGGATTGATTTCTGTTGCAGTTGGGAAACAAGGACTATGACATTGAGTTATGTAATAACAACAACCCCAATTCATTTCAAACTCACAACAGGAATGTGTCGAGTTGGATTGAACAATGTACTGCTTAGCATCATTTGAAATGGTACAACATTTTGATAAGAAAATAGATTGAAGTAAATGTTTTTTCGGAAGAGATTTATCATCATTGGTTCTTATTATTTCAGCTGAACAAACAGAGTAGATTGTAGAATAATGACAATTGAATGGTTTTAATAAAAATTCTTCGATGCCTTAGTTAATTTTTACAATTGAAAAGCACAATAACCTAACGATATACGATGTCAGCTAACATTTCAGTAATGGACTACATGTTGTACAGGGTTTGAACCACAAAAAGTGTTCATTTTTTGTCTCTAGACTTTGTCATCAGTTTTAAAATAGTAATCCTATATTATATGATACTCTGATTGTGTTGGAGACGTTAGATTCCTAGAACTCACTTGATAAAGGTTCTACTTTTGGATTTGTTTTTTAGGTTTTTGCGTATAAGTTGCTTAGTTGACCTTCAGCTTACATTTCTCTGTCATTGACTGATGGATTATTTTAATAGGCTATTTTCATGGCCCTTTCAAGGACGTTTCTGTCTTGTATAAATAAGTTTGATTTGTGCGTTATTATTCTCGTATTATCCGGATGCATCTAGGAATACACTTTCTACTGCCTGATCAAAACGTCATGATATAGTTAACGGGGCCTGGGACAATCGGATTAAAATAGCTTACTGTGTCACTGGATCATTTGTCTTCGCTCTCTTTACCGAGTAAGGTGAAATTGTAATAGTTCAAGCATATCAGATTTAAATCCGGAATGATTGGGAACTAAGCTTTGTTTTTTAAGTAGGAAGCGATTGATTCTTTCTTGTAAAATGGTAATAACATCAACAACAACATATTACTAACATCATTCGGCCCATTTTGATTGCAAATGATGATAGATTTTCGTTTTCTACTTTACCGGCTTATTGTAGCGTGTCACGGAACACGGAAGGTGATATTAAGTGACCAGGGTCCCTGTTTTGAAAGTGACGAGTTTAAAGCCCGTCTAAAGCAGTTTGGCGTCAAGAGGATACGAACTACACCGTATAATCCGCAGATAAACGGGCTTACGGAGACAAGACAAGCAGAAGCGCGTAAATGCTAGTCATTTGCAGAGATGGTTTCAAGATTATCAAGTGTATGAGTCACGAAAAGCACCAAAGATGACAACGGTACGGGAATCAACAAGACTACGACGACAGCTTATTAAAAGGGTGGACGAGTGTGGTGCTCGCTACTAATAAGTAGTATATGACGTGAGCGTAAACGTAATGTCTGGCAGCGGAAGATGAGGGAACATCATGAAAGGAAGAGTGGGAACACAATGGAATTTGTATGAAACGCATGAATAGTGAAATGTCAGACAATGGATTGAAGATTTGCAAATTAACGATTTACAATATGGCTTTCCTATTTTATTGAATAACTCTGTAATTTTCGTTAAATACAATTCGGTTGCCCTCACCTGTGTTCTCCTTCACTACAACAACATCAACAACAACACATTACTAACATCATTCGGCCCATTTTGATTGAAAATGATGATAAATTTTCGTTTTCTACTTTGCCTAGTACTCGTAATGTAGTGTTTTGAGTAAATACTATTGTAGTGAACGAGAACATAGGTGAGGGCAACCGAATTGTATTTAACGAAAATTACAGAGTTACTCAGTAAAATCGGAAAACCATATCGTAAATCGTTAATTCGCAAAATATCACTCCACCATATCGCACTGGCCTGTTCCTGTTGCAAAACATCAATCCATTGTCACTATTCATGCGTTTCATACAAATTCCATTGTGTTCTTCTAACTCTTCCTTTCTTGATCTTCCCCCATCTTCTGCAGCCAGACATTACGTTGACACTCACGTCATATACTACTTATAAGTAGCTCGCACCCCACTATGAGTAACACTCGAACTGTTGAAAGTATTCATGTTCAATAATCATAGCATGAAAATAATGTCTCGTCCGTCCGCACAAATTCCAACTTTACATTCTAAATTGTCTTATTCATATTATGGCTGTGTGAAGATGTTTATACATTGCATGTATACGTTTGGTATCTTTAATTACTTAAGCCTGAAGTGCTTGACACTACTAAGTATAGTCATTAGAACAGAAGAATATCTAGAAAGTCAGCTCATCGCAACAAATCTAACTTCAATCATGATTATTTTATGATATGATTTAGTCATGTGCTGTGAATTATCCTAATGAAGACCATGGAATGCTTGTATGACGACACGAATACTGAAAATAACAATGACAACTAGCTATGAATTATCATGTAAATAGAATTAGCTAGGTGAAGCAATCGTATTTATCTCATCTATATAATAAATAATGTTATCAGAGTTATCAGTTGAAGTGAAATTAGAAGTAACTAGATAAATTGTATGAGGATATTTATGGTTATTCAAGAGAATTTTCTTTCACAACAAAGTTATGAAGAATGCGAAACAGGGTCGATGTCAACGATAGATATGAAGTTAATACATATCTCTCATAAGTTGTGGTTCGTTGAATAGCTTTCCAACTCATAAAAGTTGAAAATATCAATGTCTTGACAGATTCAGAAAACAATTCACTAACGATTCAGGGAGCAGAGGGCGAAGGTGGTGGTGTTGGGGACTCTACTAAGAGGCAGGGCGAGAGCGGTGTACGATGGTGTGGAGGACGCTGACTGGGAGGTGGTGACGGAAAGGCTGCTGGTGGAGTTCGACAGCCCGGCGGATAGGCAGGACGCGCTGCAGAAGTTCCGAGATTTGAGACTGACGGTGGATGGCGATCCAGTCGTGCTGGCTGTATAGTCGACAAGATTGCTGCGCCGGGGTCTGCCGAATTCGGATGAGGAGTCACAAGCACAGCTGCTAGCGTCTCAATTCATTGAAAGTGTGCCTGCAGAGGTTGCCCAACAGTTGAGACTGGTGAACACCGCACAACCAATGGACGTCACCGAGCTGTCAAAAGTAACGAGACAGCTGATGAACTCAACAGTCGCCTCGGTGGCGTGTGAAAGACAGGCAGATGATGTCGCAAAGAAGATAGAAGAGTTACAACGCGAGGGCGGAAGAAATAACAAATGCTATAATTGCGGAGGAACCGGGAATCGGAAGAGGAATCGCCCAACAAAACGAAAACATTACATTGAACACTCTATTTGCACACCATCTCTTTGAGTCGTGACTTCCAACACTCCATCCTTCTTCCATTCCTGCTGTTGCTTCCTTTACTTCCTGTCGGTACTCCATTTACTTCTTGCTTTTGCTCCATTTGCTTTCGGTTTTCCTCTTCTGACCGTGGTGAGACTTCTTCTTTCACGTCCGTTCTTATACTACTTATATCGTTCGTATAAGTTGCACACACCAAAATACTTCCTGAAACATATCTTCGACCCATAATCTTTTTTGATTACTGCTATGATTGGATTGGAATTGTCAATTTCATCTCTCCGTACTAATATGATATGGCAACATGAACTGACGTACGTATGTACCAAGATCTACGTTGTACTGGTCAGCACAGATTAGAAACAAGTTAAGTCCAACCTGGAACTATCTCCATGAATCAATTTTAGTGATGATAAGTGAATTAGAATGCTTTCTTATTTTAAATATAACAATGTAACGTCAATCACAAACAAATTCATTTTTTTATATTCTGACAATGAAATTCATATTACATAAATTCTGAGCAATTATGCTCGTCTCTAGGTACGCTTAAAACTTTTACGGGTTCACCTTAGTCGAATAACGAGAACAAAACAATGAACCACCGTCCAGGTGGGCTACTGTGATCTCTTGACCGAAACAAAGTTTAATATTTAGGAAAGAAATAAAATCGGCTTAATTTAGATGACAATAACTAACAGAATACAGTAAGATGGTGGAGAAAATTTGTAGCTCAGGTGGATGATAGCAGTCAGATAGACTTCCGTCTGAAGTTTGTGCTGATGACGAGGTTATTCAGAAGAAGAACAATGAAAGCTCAGAGAACCAAACACCACCAGAATACAGTCAACAAGAAGTTTTAGGTGAGATTAGTGTGGACATATTGGACTTTGGATTCGTCACAGTAAGAGCAAATTGAGATGCATGAAAACACTGGTTGAAATTCAGCTGAATTACGGGTTGGGCCAGGTAGGCCATCACATCTCCATCCTCGAACTCCTTCGGCCATGGTATCTTCATCCTGGCAGCGACACCAAATGTTGTGTATGAAAACTCAGATGAGGACAAAAATAATATATATTTTCAAGCGAATATTACAGAGTTGTTAGGCATATGTACAAAACCTTCCCGTGAAACCTTCATCATTTACGAACTAATCCTTATTTGTTTCAGATTTCAGTGTTCTTTCATTTAGACTGACTGTTCAGACTTCAGTTCACTTTACCCTTACCTACAAATCGCCTTCCAGTTTCATTCTTTCCTTCTCGATCTTTTGCTGTCAGACATTTGATATCATATACTACTTATGTGAAAATAAGTAGCATACACCACAGTAGTATTTTATTTCCTATATGTTAAAAAGCAAGTTATTCTTGATTACAAATCATAAATCACTAAACATAACATTAAAATGTATTGTTGTACAAAGCATAACCAAAAATTCACATTCAGTACTTACTGTCATATTTTTGTGATGAATTGTCACCTACACGGATTCGAATGAGATTTTTTGTTAGAAATACAATCAATAATAGGATAACATTTGATAGAATTCCAAATATTAGCAGGATTAATAGAAATTTAGGTCGTTCTTCATTCCATAGTGGAGTGATAGTTTTCAATTCAGTTAGACTTTCATTCATCACGTCTGTTTGTTGCTGTTGATTGTTAGTTCAGAAGTAGGACAATATGAAGTAGTAACATGGACAGAGCTTCTAAAATACAAGAAAATAAACGGAAGAAATCAGTGACGTTGAGAAACAAAATGAAGTAGTCAATCAGTCAGTCAGTCAGATGAAACGTAGAACTTTGTACGTAAGTACATCAGTTCATGTTGCCATACCACATCAGCATAGAGATATAATTGTCAATTCAAAGCAAATAGTAGAAGAGGTAGTAAAGGTATTAGAAGTAATCGGAGAGGTTAGGATTAGAAGATATTATTCAAGAAGTATGATTCAGTGAGAAAGGTTTAGAAAATCAAAACTAGAGGTGTTGAAGAATCTAGGAGATTAGGATTTGAGAGAACACAAAGAATAAATGCACCGGCGCCATTGCAGACGGTTTTGAGCCATGTCATTCAAGGTATCTAACCATCGATTATTATCATCTCGCGGACCCCAACCAGGTGGTAGTCAACAATTACCGACATGTCTAAGTCCACTAGTCAGTGACTTCATGGATTTCTGCCATGTTTTGGTTTGGCCACCCATAGCTTTCTTCCAACCTGTTCCTACACTACAAAACAAAGCTCGTCGAGGCAGTCAGTGGTTAGGCCTACGCAACACATGTCTCAACCACCTCAATTGATGAAGTTTCACCACTTCATCTATTGATCTGCCATTCTTACCTAGTACCCGTTTCCTAATAACAGCGTTGCTCACACAGGTGTCCCACCATATACGAGCAATGCTTCGAAGACACCTATCATCGAAAAACAATAACCGACGAATATCTTCTACTCTCACTGGACATGTTTCACAAACATAAAGTAGGACGGAGCAAACTACTGCTCAGTACACTCGTCCTTTAGTCAGCAAACGGATATCACACCTACGCCATAAGTGACGCAGGATGGCAAAAGCTAATCGAGCCTTCTGTATCCGAGCTGAGATTTCGTCAGCCACTAGGCCATCAGCACTGATGAGACTCCCAAGATAAGTGAAGTGGTCTACACGTTCGACTACTTCACTCCCTATCACTAGTTCAGGTGCCGATGCAACCCAATCTTGAAGCAACATTTTGCATTTCGAGGGGGAAAACCGCATCCCGAACATGCTCGCATTGTTGCTTACGGTAGTGAGAAGACTCTGCATTTTATTAGCGCCTTTACCAAGTAGAACTATGTCATCGGCATATTCTAAGTCAATAAGCGAGCCACCTGGTAAAAGGTCTACTCCTGAAAATTCAGATGAGGATAAGGTTATTTCTAGGAGCATGTCTATGATAAAACTAAACAAGAATGGAGAGATTGGACAGTCCTGACGTACACCACTTGAAGTAAAGAATGCCGGTGACACTCGACCAGTGGTGTTCGAGTAGAGAGCTTGTATGGAGTTAATGTACTTATTTGGTACACCTTTCAGTTACAGACCCTGCCACAGAACCTCACGGTCCACTGAGTCAAATGCCGCTTTAAGGTCCAGGAAGAAAACTATTGTCGGACGTCTAAATGTGTGTCTATGTTCCAGGACCTTTCTTAGTGTGAAGATGTGGTCTATACAACCACGTCCAGGTCAAAATGACGTAAATATAAGTTACACATCGGAAATCATGAATCACTCAACGAAAAACAATTAATTACAAAACTAAGGATAGCATTAGTCAAGTCAACCAACGCTTAATACTGAAAGTAAAAAAAATTCTTTCTTTCGAATAAGTCTAATTACTTGGAAGGCGTACGTACTTCAGAAAAGCTGATTTACAGATAGATAGATGTAAAATAAAGAATATGGCTAACATCAAATTAAACTCCATTCTAGTAATTGATACCTAGTGAACAGCAGAGTTCAACCCTTTTCGGAGGTGAAGCAATGTTCACTGAAGGACAGTGTATGAGGTTGCGCAAGACCTTGAATTGATCGAAGTTAGACATTACTACACCGATTTAGTGGTTTCAGAGGTTAGGCGTTAGCGCGCAAGATTAAAAAGATCCTCGGTTCTAATCATGTAAAGTGAGGAAGGAGTCGTGGACGATGAAACCGCCATCTAGTGCTTCCAGGTTTCTAATCGTGATCTAACATTTATCGATTCACGATTTCAAAAAAAGTAACTCAACCACCTCCACAAACCCATCAGGCAATAATAAAATATGAATGACTCCCAATTGTGAAAATTAGAACAACACAGATATAAGCGAACAATAGTGTTGTTTTCGATTAGATCGTCTATCAGGCTTTACTCTCTAATATATACATGAATATTTATACGAAAATGTTTAATCAATCAAGGCAGTTTGAGTCAATAATCACAATGAAATGAAATAGAGATTACGTCACTACACACATAATAGGGGGCAAAAGTACAAGTGGATAGTAGGAAGACAGGTGTACTGATAGTAGATGTAAGAAAAATAAAATACGATAACAAAAGTTTTGGGGCACAGTTTTCGAGGTTTGCGTTTTTTACACATTTGAAATCATCAATCAATCATTGTTAGACCACCATTAGAAACCTGGGAGCACTGGACGGCCGTTTCGTCCTGGTAGTGCGCATCCACGACTCCTCCTCCTCACAGGATTCTAACCCGGGACCTTCGGCATTGTAGGCGAACGCCTTACTATCAGACCACTGGGCTGGCGAAAACTCCTAGATCAATTAGAGTTAAACATTAACACCTCTGGACCCGGCCCAGTGGTTCGATGGTAAGGCGTTCCCCTACAATGCCGAATGTCCCGGGTTCGAATCCCGCGAGGAGCAGGAGTCGAGGATGCGCACTACCAGGACGAAACGGTCGTCCATCACTTCCAGGTTTCTAAAAGTAGTCTAATAATGATTGGTTGATGATCTCAAATGTGTTATAAACGTTTTATCGATAGTAGGTCAAACGTGGATGAATAGACAGACAATAATCATTACAAAACATTCAAATCATTACATAATAAATATTCATGTATATTAGAGAGAGAGAGAGTAAAGCCTGATGACGATCTAATCGAAAACAATAATATTGTTCGCTTATTATCTGTGTTGTTCTAATAATAAAATAAACTCAGAAATTAGATTTCAAATTATTTGGTTTTCTCAATTATCTCAGTTTTGCAGGAGTATAAAATGCTTGAAAAAATGACCACATTCTTTCAACGAACCAACTGTTTCACATTTTTTGAAACCATGAATCGATCAATGTTAGATCACCATTAGAAACCTCGAAGCACTGGACGGCCATCTCGTCCTAGTATGGGACACCTCAGCAGTGCGCATCCACGACTCCTGCACCCCGCAGGATTCGAACCCACGACCTTCGGTATTGTACTCGGACCCCCTAACCGTTAGACCACTGAGCCGATATCTAACGGTGTTAATGTCTAACTAACGGCCATCCAGTGCCTCCAGGTCTCTAATGGTGGTCTAACATTGATTGATTCATGGTTTCAAAAAATGTGTAACTTAACAATCTTCACTACAACCCCGTAATGCTAATCAACTGTTTACAAATGAATTTCTATTTTCTCTATAACAATAGGCAATTTTTTAAATCGAGAATCGATCTATACCTAGTAATAATAATAAAACGTTGAAAATTCACATTGTTCTACTATTTACCTGCATAAAAAATAAAAGTTTTATTATTATGGATTTTTTTGTTTACCGAGCTAGGCTACTTAAACACTTTCTGACAACCTCGTTGATCAAATTTAAGAAAAGCAGTGTACACAAGTGATCAATAAAATCGTTTTTTTGGCCTTATACGTATTTATCTGGTTTAAAAGTTGAAAAATTAGGATTAGATTTCGTCATATTACTATTATGCTTCGTTCATTATGTTATAAACTATATATATATATTACTGAATTATTTATGCCTGTTCCCCACAATGGAGCATTGGCCGCCAACCAGTTTTCGCCAACCAACTCTGTCCTGGGCTTCACTCTCCAGTTCTGTCCAATTTTTGTTCATTCTTCTCATATCTTTCTTTATTTCTCGGCGTAATGTGTTCCTTGGCCTTCCTCTTTTCCTTTTGCCTTGAGGGTTCCATGTGAGGGATTGTCTCGTGACGCAGTTAGGTGCATTCCGCAGTGTGTGTCCTATCCACTTCCACCTATTCTTGCTGATTTCCTCCTCCACTGGACTCTGGTTTGTTCTCTCCAACAGTACGTTGTTGCTGATGGTGTCTGGCCAACGAATCCTTAGTTTCTTGTGTAGACAACTGTTAATAAACACTTGTATCTTCTGGATGATGCCTTTAGTAGTTCTCCAAGTTTCCTCTCCATACAGTAGAACTGTCTTGACATTTGTATTGAAAATCCTGATTTTAGTTTTGGTTGAAAGTTGTTTGGAGTTCCAGATATCTTTCAACTGTAGAAATGCAGCCCTTGCTTTGCCGATCCGTGCCCTCACATCTGTATCCGATCCACCTTCGTTGTCGATGATGCTGCCCAGATATGTAAAGTTGTTAACATCCTCCAAGGCATCTCCATCAAGCGTGATTTGGTTGGTGCATGTTGTGTTCATCGGAGAATTTCGCGTTTTCCTTTATGTATGTTGAGACCTACTGCTGCAGAGACTGCTGCTACACTGGTCATCTTCTCTTGCATTTGTTGTTGCGTGTGCGATAGAAGAGCCATAAAATACAAATGGTAACATTTAAAAGTGGTATAGCGACCTCCGATGGGTGACTATGGCATCATTTCAGTAAGGTTATATGTGCATATGCATTACACATGCTGTCGGTTTCGAAATCGTACATCATAAACTGATCGATTAAAAATCTCATTTGTGATCTTTATTAATTCTTCATCATTTGGACAATTGAAATTTATTTTAAACAGAATAATTTCAATTGATTTACTATAAAATGAGTTGAGATTATTGTGAGTTTATGTTTTTAAAATATCTATTTTATGAAGTTATTAAACAGCCGACTGTGGAATGTCGGTAAAACAAGTTGCCTTGTCCTTTTTACGCTTATTTGAATATACAAATTTCCAACCAGAAATGTAAATTTCATATTATAGTGTTTTTACATGGTATTTAAAGTCGTAAAATATAAATAATATATATTTCTAGTGGAGGAATAAAACACGAAGAAGCTGTGGAAGTGGATAAGATATACATTGATTGAGGAAAGCATCCAAATGCGTCACAAGACAAGCCGTCACTTGGAACGCCCAAGGTCAAAGGTAAAAAAAAGGAAGGTCATGGAACACATTACACCGAGAAATGCAGACAGACGTGAAAAGAATGAACAACAGTTAGACAGAACAAGAAAGAAGGGTCTAGGACAGAGAAGTTGGAGAATATTGGTCGGCTTTTGTAGATTTTATTGTAACGTTAAACCTAGTTTTGTTGTTTTTTCAAAATTTCACTATAAAATTAATTTACTACCATAATTAAAACATACCATATCTAGTCGTTAA
Source organism: Schistosoma turkestanicum (assembly GCA_944470395.2). NCBI lineage: Eukaryota > Metazoa > Platyhelminthes > Trematoda > Strigeidida > Schistosomatidae > Schistosoma > Schistosoma turkestanicum. The sequence goes on from OX103977.1 coordinate 1,694,737, forward strand.
CTATAAATTGTTGGTGTGAGAAAACGAATTAATAAATACGAGATTATCGTTACTTATTTAACCCGACCGAAGCTGCTACCTTGACGTGGTGGTCGGGCTCGCCTATCGTGATTACCCAACCGAGCTATATTGGCTGGAACTTATATTCCTGAAGGTTCTACCATGCCAGGCAGGTTGATTGGAGAACGATGAGACTAAAGGCAGCTACTCAAGGTCTGAGAGCGAAGTCGTACTGCTGACTGCAGAGGGGTGTGACAGAAGTAAGGTGCTTCCCTCGGACAATCAGCATCTGCAGCGATGCTGCCTTCTCACAAGGAAGGAAGGGTTAGAAAAGGTCGACCCTAAGAACGTCATATCTCACCCTACCTCACGGATTTCCGTCTCCTTGGGTAAGGGTGCCCACTAAGGGTTTTCAAGAGCGGAGCTAATACTCAAAAAATCTTTCATAAAAAGGCCATGCGTAACGCGCCTCAGGCAGTTGTCCCTTGGGTTCTGCGGTCACGCTCCCAGGTCGTTCAGACCAACACTAATCTACCTTCCTTTTCAGGTTCCTCAACCTTCCACGGTGTGGGCAGCCGGGAAGTGACAACCGCCCTCATACCGGTAACAGTACACGAGACCACATTGGTCAAAATCAAATCCTTCCCTACTTATTTAAGTACTAAGTAGGTTGTAACGTTCCTAGAGATATAAGTCATCTTTATTTTATAGTTCTCAGCCTAAAGACATTATTTATGATCGATCAATAAATGATGTTCTATTGGCTTTCACAGCTATGTTCAATGTTAGTCAAATGTCTGTGTTAATAGTGAGTTTTGTAATTTTATTTCTGAACACTTAGGTCGCTGCTAGTGGATAACTTTTGGAGATATTAACTGCGTGGTAATCAAACACGTTTTATTACCTATGACTAGTTGTTTTGATTATTATTATTAAAAAAACTACTGTTCTGTACTTCTTATTCAAAAGGTTTATTCAATGACGATTTAACTATATGCATTACGGAGTTGTGAAGATTGTTAAGTCACACATTTTTTGAAACTTGTGCTAACTAGTGACTAGCTTCGTGAGGAATTTTCTCCGAGTTCTAGTGGGAAGTTGTGTGACCAGTGAAGTTCAACCTGTTCGGGTGTAGGCAGTGTCTACTGAAGACTGTGTATGAGGTTGCGCAACTCCGTGAATTTGATCAAGTTAGACAATAACACCGTTAGATACCGGCTCAGTGATCTAACGGTTAGGGCGTTCGCGAACAATACCGAAGGTCCTGGGTTCGAATAGTGCGGGGTGCAAGAGTCGTGGATGTGCACTGCCACTGAGGAATTCCATACTAGGACGGAACGGCCGTCTTTCAGTGCTTCTTCCAGGTTTCTAATGGTGTTGGTCTAACATTGATCGATTCATGGTTTCAAAAAAAATATTTAACCATAGACATGAAATTTTCCGGAAAAAAAAATAATCAAACATTTTATTCACTTACATTCATGGTGTACGTGTACTTTGAAAAGCCTAATATAACACTAATACTAATAATAATACTAATAAGTGAATAATTCAAGTTCACTGTGTTAGTTCATGTTTCAATTTTGATTGGCTGCATTGAACAAAATGATTCAACCAATCAGAAGACTTCAACATGTACAAAAATAAAACCAGTTTAAAATCAATAATTTGGGGAAGATAATCATTATCATAATTCATATCATATCACATGCAAACTCAATTACACTAATAAAGAATTATGTTGTCTTTAGTATTTTTTTTTCTATTTTCAGAATTTAGAACACTTCGGCTATATATTTTTTTCAAACCAAATTTTATGTGGCAAGACACAACTACTTGATTCACTGTAACAATATCCAATCTTCCATAGATCTGAGAGCGGAGTCAGCTTAGACGTAGGCTGATAAAAAGCCTACGCAATGATCGAGAACAGTGGTGGGTGGAGAAAGCAAAGGCGATAGAAAACAGTAGGCAATTATTTAGACTCATCAAGGAAACTGGTATTAGGAACCCAACTGTGAGTGAGACTATTTCGGAAAACGATGGGCTTATTATCTATCCATTCTCAATCCAGGAGACTGGACCGATGGGCAGAACACTTTAAGGATCAGTTCAAATGGCCTCGAGCCACTCTTCGGTTGCCCACGATCTCCAGTCATTCTGAATGGCAAATCGACGTAAGTCTTCCTAGTCTTAATGATGTTGAGAAAGCGTTAGTACATCTTAAGCGAGGGCGAGCTGCAGGTCCTGATAGACTGATACCTGAGATATTTAAGGATGGTGGTCCAGTTTTAGCAACTAGGTTGACTGAGATATTAGGTAGAATCTGGGAACTAGACGTAATCCCATCCAACTGGTCTCAATCCTTGATTATCCCAATTTATAAGAAAGGACACAAGTCTTCTTGTGACAATCACAGGGGGATAAGTCTATCTAATATAGTATCTAGTACCGAGTGAGAGCTTATTGCGAACTGTCACCGGAATTCTTCACTTCAAGTGGTGTCCGTCAGGGATGTCCACTCTTTCCATTCTTGTTTAATTTTATCATAGACACGCGTCTGAATTTTCAGGAGTAGACCTTTTACCAGGTGGCTCGCTTATTGACTTAGAATATGCCAATGACATAGTTGTACTTGGTGAAGACGCTGACAAAATGCAGAGTCTTCTGACTACCCTAAGTAACAATGCAAGCATGTTCAGGATGCGGTTTTCACCCCTTGAAATGCAAAATGTTTCTTCAAGATTGGGTTGCATCGACACCTGAACTAGTGATAGGGAGTGAAGTGGTCGAGCATGTAGATCGCTTTACTTATCTGGGAAGTCTGATCAGTGCTGATTGCCTGGTGACTGACGAAATCTCGGCACGGATACAGAAGGCTCGATTGGCTTTTGCCAACCTGCGTCACTTATGGTGTAGGCGAGATATCCGTTTACTGATTAAAGGACGAGTGTACTGTGTAGTGGTTCGCTCCGTCTTACTTTATGGCTGTAAAACATGGCCTGTGAGAGTGGAAGATATTCTTAGATTACTGGTTTTTGAACGTAGGTGTCTTCAAAGCATTGCTCATATATCGTGGGACAACCGAGTGAGCAATGCTGTTATTAGGAAACGGGTACTAGGTAAGAATGTCAGATCAATAGAGGAAGTGCTGAAAATTCATCAGTTGAGGTGGTTGGGACATGTGCTGGGTACGCCTAACCACCGACTGCCGTGACGAGCTTTGTTTTGTAGTGTAGGAGTAGGTTGGAAGAACGTTAGGGACGGCCAAACCCATATATGGCAGAAATCCATGAAGTCATTGACAAGTTGACTGAATCATGTTCGTAGTTGTCGACTACCTGGTTGCGGTCCGCGAGATGATAATGATCGATGGTTAGATACCGTGAATGACATGGCTCAAAACCGTTTGCAATGGTGCCGATGCATTTTTACTTTCTGTTCTCTCAAATCCTAATCTTCTGGATTCTTCAACCCCTCTAGTTTTGACTTTCTAACTTTTTCTCACTGAATCATACTTCCTTGATTAATGTCTTCTAATCCTAACCTCTCCGATTACTTCTAATACCTTTACTACCTCTTTTACTATTGGATTTGAATTGACAACTAATGTGGTATGGAAACATGAACTGATGTACTCACTTACGTACGAAGTTTTACGTTGCATCTAACTGACTGACTGAGATCACACAATAACTTTGAAACAATAAGTGTCTAGCAAAGACAAAAATTGATATGGTACTACGATTAGTCTTTCATAATAGTGTGGTATATTATTACTCAACTCTTTTTCAATAATAGTGGTATTATTGTAAAGTCGTGTAGATTATTCACCGATCAATTTATGCTAGAGTGTACATAAATGAACAGGAGTTAGTGTGTTTGACCGATACAGGGGCAGCAATATAGTTGATAGGCAAAGAGCAATGTAAGACAATCAAACCATGTACATTAGCTGTCCACACCATAGGAGGGCATATGCTAGAGGTGTTGGGGGTATCTAACAGTATTGCAAAAATGTGTGGAGCTGAGATAAATTTTCCGTTCGTGGTAACCACAAGCTTATCGAGACCGATATTAAGAGCAGATTTCCTAAGAGAGGTAAAAGCGATAATTGACTTGAGAAGCGGTAAAACGGTCACAAAATATGGTTCATTGCCAATACACGAAAGGAGTGAAGTGGCTGAAATAAGGATGACAACGGACGTCTCGACCAAGAAACCAAACAATAATGAGTTATGCGCAAAGTATGCTAAACTGTTCACTGGAGATGGGGAGCCGTATGGATTTTGTGACAAAGTAAGTAAGCATGAAATTCCTATAAAGAAGAACGACCGAGTAAATATATTTGCAACACGTCGTATCCCGGTGCATTTAGAGGCCAAGGTGAATCGACATGTCCAGGAAATGTTGAGAGAAGGTATAATTAAGGAAGCAGACAGCCCGTATAGCTCACCGGTACTCTTGGTAACGAAACCCAATGGAAAGTATAGATTTTGTGTCGACTTTAGAGAACTGAATAATATAACAGACCTGAAACCGTACGCAATGCCAACAGTAGTAGAAACATTAGATCGACTACAGAATGCCACGGTGTTTACAGTGCTGGATTTACGGTAAGGTTATTGGCAACTACCTATAAAAGATAGTGATCGCAACAAGACAGCATTTACTGTTTTCATTGCTTTAAAAGTAGCAAATATTGCAGGGATAAATTTTCAAAATGTTTCCAGCTATTTGTAATTTTTCCCCAAAAATATATTATTATATACATTGTTCATTTACATAGTTGCTTACATGTAAAAGAGGAAACAAGATAATGCCATACAGAGTATGATGCGTTTGTAAACACTAACTGTTGTAAGGCTGACAGTTTATAGTTCGGTTATGTGCTTTTGCTGCTGTTACTTACCTACTAAATTACGCCTGTTACCCCCAATCGAGCATAGGCCGCACACCAGTTTTCTCCAACCAATGCTGTCTGTCCTGGGCTTCCCTCTCCAGTTCTGTCCAATGTTTGTTCATTACTCTCATATCTTTCTCTATTTCACGGCGTAATGTGTTCCTTGACCTTCCACTTTTCCTTTTGCCTTGAGGGTTGCATGTGAGGGCTTGTCTTCTGACGCAGTTCGTTGCTTTTCGCAATGTGTGTCCTATCCACTTCCACTGCATCTCCCTGATTTCCTCCTCCACTGGAATCTGGTTTGTTCTCTCCCACATTAGGTTGTTGCTGATAGTGTCTGGCCAACGAATCCGAAGTATTTTGCTGCTGTTAAGCTCGGTTAATTAGCTAAATACTTCAATAAACATATTTATCGGTCGTTTTCTTGCGATTATTATTATTATTAATATTACTATCAGCTCCTACTTCAGACGCATTTAGTTAGAATTTTATCAAACTATCAGTTCAAGTTCATTAGAAACTAACTACATGATTCACTCATATCTAAAGTTGTTATTTTCCAAAACGATGCTAAAAAACCTCACAATCAAACCATTTAATTTAAATAAAACACAACACTAAATTGGAAATCCTAGTTATCATTATTTACTTGAAGGATTCACGTTTTACGCAATCAGTGAAAGTCAAAATAAGAAATATTTTGCCCGAAGTCTGATGAGAATGATCCTGAGTTCAAAAAAACAAACAGAACGAATGTTAGATCACCATTGATGATTTCAAATGTGTAAAAACACAAACCTCCAAAACTGTGCCCCAAAATGTCGTAACAGTGCTCACTAGTTAGTGACTATCTTCGTGAACAAAATTCTCGGAGTTCTAGTTGAGAAGACGTGACCGATGGAGTTCAGCCTTGTCGGGTGTAGGCAGTAACTACTACCAAAGACAAATGGATGAGGTCGCGCAAAATCCCTAGATCAATCAGAGTTTCATATTACCACCGTTGGATGCCGGCCCAGTGGTCCAATGGTAAGGCCTCGGCGCACAATACCGAAAGTACCGGGTTCGAATCCTGCGGGGAGCAGGAGTCGTGGATGAGCATTGTCACTGATGAGTCCCATACCAGGACGAAACGGCCGTCCAGTGTTTCCAGGTTTCTAATGGTGGTCTAACAATGATTGATTGATGATTTCAAATGTGTAAGAACGATTGTTATTTAGATTTTAAAATTTCGTACTAAAATGTTAAAATGAATAAGATTTGAATTATTAAAAAATGATTCGCTTCATAAAGTAGCCTTTCCAGCATCCATATCATCTTGAAATAGACAACAAATATCAAAGAGATTCAACGAATATTTATTTCTATATGATAATTATTTATCATGTAGACATCATACATAATTGGATGCATGTTAGACAAAACTTAATGATTAATTATTTTTCATTAGAAAGTAGCGACCTGAGGCAAAAGTACCCGAAATGTGTTCCCTTTTTTCTCTTTTCTAAACCATGTTATATATGTATGCTTAACAATACAATTAATTCCTAATGTAATCAATTACTAAAGGAAATTTAATAAGCAGAAATTACGTAAAGGCATTTTTTTAAACGTGATGTAGATTTTATAGAATCCTTTATGATTCGAACGAAGAATGAAGAATTTATTACAAGTAATAATTTTTTCTTAAAGCCATCATCCAGAAGATACAAGTATTTATTAACAGTTAGTTGTCTACGCAAAATACTTCGGATTCGTTGACCAGACACCATCAGCAACAACCTACTGTGGGAGAGAACAAACCAGATTCCAGTGGAGGAGGAAATCAGGAAGAAACGGTGGAGTTGGTGGATAGGACATACACTACGAAAAGCACCAAACTGCGTCACGAGACAAGCCCTCACATGGAACCCTTATGGCAAAAGGAAAAGAGGAAGGCTAAGGAACACATTAAGCCGAGAAATAGAAAAAGATATGAGAGGAATGAACAAACATTGGACAGAACTGGAGAGGGAAGCCCAGGACAGAATTGGTTGTAGAAAACTGGTTGGCGGCCTATGCTCCATTTGGGGTAACAGGCGTAAGTTAGTAGGTAAGTAATAGTTTCTTCTGTTTGTTTTAAATGAAGCATCATGAAATATAATGGCGATTCTGAAATTCAGTCATCCGGAAGACACAGTGAAAGTGAATGGGACACATGTTACGATAAGCATCCAACTGATTCACAACAAAAGCCCTCATTTGGAACCCTCAAGGAACAACGAAATGAGGAGAAGGCCAAGAAACACAGACATGAAGGGAATGAACAGCGATTAGAAAGAACTATATATAGGGAGGCCCAAGGCAGAGTAGGTAGGAGAATACCGGTCAGTGGCCTGTGCTCCATTTGGGGTAACATGCGTAAGTAAGTAAATAAGTGAGTACGTAAGTAATTAAGTAATTAAGTAAGTAAGTAAGTAAGTAAGTAAGTAAGTAAGTAAGTAAGTAAGTAAGTAAGTAAGTAAGTAAGTAAGTAAGTGAGGAACTAACTAACTAACTAAGTAAATGAGTATACGTTAAAACTACTGATCAATTGTCAATTTATTTGTGTCACAGAAAGTTTACTTTAGAATGTTTTTCAAATGTATCTTAATTAGCATGATTGAGAGTTTGAACTTTATTTACTTGACTGACAAGGTGAACTACATAAATTAGATGGCAGTGTGTCAAATTGCACAATAAACATGCAGGCGAGAAATTCACATTCAAATTATATTTAAACACACCTAACAAAGTTTGACCGGATAATTTCAAACAAATTGAACATTCTATAGATTGTTCATAAAATAATGATCTATATATATGTATATATTCGTGATATTAAGATAGTGAAGAAGATTTGTAGCTCAGGTGGATGATTGTGGTGGTGGTGTCTGGTTCTCTGAGCTATTTGTTTTGGTTGTTGAGCTTTCATTGTTGTTCTTCTGAACAACATCATCAGCACTAACTTCAGATAGGAGAAGTGAAGTGTTCGAATTTATCCACGTTTGACCTGTAGCTTGTTCTGCTAACCTCGATCTCAATTAGTTGTTGTCGACCTTAAACCTGTCGTTGTTTTCACCTTTGTTTTGATTGCATCCGCCTTTTGAACTGTTTCTTGATCCTATGTCACCTATGAATTTTCTGATTGGTTGATAAATTGGGTCAGTGTCGATGTGTTTATTGATTGCTGATTGACCTGAGTCCCAAGCTTCTAAAAATTCTGTAGAGATGATGTTGTTCAGAAGAACAATGAAAGCTCCACAACCCAAACAACCAGCTCATAGAAAGAAACACCACAATAATCATCCACCTTGTGGTGTGAGCTACTTATAAGTAGTATATGACGTGAGCGTCAAAGTAATGTCTGGCAGTAGAAGATGGGGGAAGATCAAGAAAGGAAGAGTTAGAAGAACACAATGGAATTTGTATGAAACACATGAATAGTGACAATGGATTGATGTTTTTCAACAGGAACAGTCCAGTTCGATATGATGTATTGATATTTTGCAAATTAACGATTTACGATATGGTTTTCTAATTTTACTGAGTAACACTGTAATTATCATTAAATGTAATTCGGTGGCCCCACCTGTGTTCTCTTTCACTACAACCTGAGCTACAAGTTCTTCCCACCATCTTAAGTTAAAAGGCATCAACTGTACATATGGATGACGGTTTTTTTTTGGATACGCTTTTTGGGGAACACACTCAAGAAAGCAAGTTTAAATTGCATTTTGTTTCAGATAGGAGTTCTAATTTTTAAGCACAAAACGGTTTTGAACTTTAGTAAGTTTCTGATTATGTTTAATCCTATTCGTCTCGCTCCACATTCATATTTGTGTTAAATGGATCAAATCACTTGAATATTGAATGGTTTGTTTCAAATGCAATTAAGAAAGTTCAGTAGCTAGGCTAAACTGAATTGTAGGTTGCATTCAGTCAGTCAGATGC